>CABHPH010160611.1:23057-67273 GCA_902168325.1 Peromyscus nudipes | reverse complement strand
CACACACACACACACACACACACACACACTGTAATGATACGGTGGCAGGAAAGGACCTTGGTGGGTTTGGAGCCAAGGTGCCCCACAGCAGGTGAGAGACAGAGATGCCATGTAAGCAGTGCTGAGTGAAGAGTTTTCTTTGGTGGGAGGAAGAGAGAGGGAAGAGGTGAAAAGGGAGAGGGGTGAGGGTGCACACATCATGGGAATGGAGAGAAAGAGAAAGGGGGAGGGGAGTTTTCTTCTTTAAAGAGGACTTTATGTCAGGATGCAGGGCAGTCCCCAAGGGGCAGGCCAGAATGCCAACTTTCCTCCATTTTGATTATTATAAAAAGGTGAGTGATGGACAGCAAGTGGGGGAATAAGGGCACTGAATTCTCGAGACTGTTTCCCACTGATTTGGGGGCAAAGTGGAAGGGGGAAGTTGTGAGTCAGAGTCACGCACAGCAGAAGGTGTGAGTGAAGAAGCATTTAGTTGGCTGTCATTGTGGACATCTCAGGCGTGGAGATCTCAGGCATCTGTTCCTTGTGGGAGCTGAGAAGGCAGGTTGCTAGGAGGAAATAAAATAGATTGTTATCATTGGCTTCATGAGCAAGGCTAGCTATGTTAACTGCCAGAAAGAATGGAACAGAGAAGTGCCCTGGTTGTACAGAAGAGGCAGGGTGAATGAGTGAGACACAAGAGTGGATATGCCCTTTATTGGGACATCATGGAAAACCAGGTTCCGGTTGCTGGGTGGGTGCCCACTTGAGCCTGGAGAGGTGGTATCAGCAGTGAATTGAGGGATGACGTGTTCTTTGGGAGTACATGAGCCATCACATCTGTTGTTTCTTGGAGGTGGGGGTGCATGCATCCCAGTTGGCATCCTCGGTTGGTGGTTGGCATCCTTGGAGCTGGTGCAGGGGCTGGCATATCTGGAGGACCCTCTGTGGGTTGGCCTCGGCCCAGGCAGGAGGAGTGAAACTGCAAAATATGCTGGAAAATGGGTGGGGTCAAAATGAGTTCCGAAGACTGCTAGTTTTCATCAGACCAGATTTCTTGATACAGTAGCATAACTTTTCCCATGAGCCTGCAGGTATCTGTCAGACAGCTGGAACAGATTTACATCTTGGTGTCATAGCAAAAGGATTAAAAATCCATAGAAATTTAAGGACTCCTAAGAACTGTTTGTAGTCAATGCTATATCAGTTTATCAAAACTACATTTATCAGTGCTAAAACTTTGAACCTCCGAAGTTATATCTGAAACCAGTATATCCTATACCATGAAGTCTGTGAATGAGGCACACCTGTCTGTATTTTTAACAGGAAACTTATTAATGAGCTGTCAAGGTGCTTGTAGTCTTGGGATTGGGGCTGTCAAACTGGTACCCTAATCATCAAGCACCATCAGATCTGAGAAGGATACGTAAGTGAACAGAAGTGAGACAGCTTTCCTATCTTCATATAAACAAACCTTAAAGCTGTTTCTTTTATCTAATTCTCCAGGAGATTCTGAGTGCAGTCATTAGTAAAAAGTTACATTGAAATCTGTTCTGTGAGTTTATCTGATCTGGTAACAAGGTAAATTGTGTCTAGACCTAGTAGTAGCCCTAGGAGAGGGAGACCTGTGAATTTTACATGGAGAACTGAGAAGGCAGCTGAAGCAAAGCCTGGTCATCAAATGGAATCAGAGATCTGAGAAGGATAAACCATATCTGAGTGCAGACCAAGCAGCTTTCAAATCTATTAAAAATGACAGGGACCAGTCCATACCCAGGTCTCCATATCATTGGAGGAAGTATCAATCTTCAGCCACCAGGCCCATAGGTGGGAATTTTTCCCATGGAAGAGGGACATAGGGCAGACCAATCTTACTTTGTCTAGGCAAAAGGGGTGCAGTCAATTCTCTGATGTCCTGCTGTTTGTCCACAGTCTGGCTGGGTCCTGGTGGCAGGTGTCACTTTGGGGCATCTTGCCCAGAGGTCAGCATTACCATCATTCAGGTGGAGACATTGTGGTGCCTCGATTCTTCTTCAGAGACCTTGGGTCACTGGTAGGATCTGGGAGTCTCTATCTGATATAATAAGCTTTTTGATCAACATTTTAAATGCCATATTCTGAAGATTTCTGAGCATTTGAAAACTGCCCATCTATTAGGTATGAATGGCTGACTATCAGCTAGTGTTCCCTAAGTCTCCAATATGTTAGCAGATTTCATAAGGCTAGGACTTACTGTCTCCTGAGAAGGCAAAGAAGAGTGACAGGGGAAAGATCCCAGGGCCAAATGGAAACAGGAGAAAAGGGGCTTGTGAGTCAGGGTGTGGTCCTAAGAAAAGGACCCTCTTGGGAGACCAGAAACTCCATAATAGGTTATATATCTTGTTTATTAAATGTCTTATTTACCAAACATATGCCATCATTTATTTAAATTCTCTAGAGGTATAAATCTCTAAGTTAGCTCTTGCTAAGCTGAACAAATAAATTTAGCAAGGACAAGGAGGCTTACATTTCTAAGCCTGAATAGCCCTTGAGTAAGGAGAGACACTTTTTAAGCCATTGGCAGTGATTTCTGCATCTATTACCATTTTAAGGCCCTGTAGTTCTGATCTTTGAGTATAGCTAGATTATAATCCTGAATGATTTATATAGAAATAATTAATTCTTAAGGTCATATAATACCTCTTTGGTTCTGCATAAAGAAGGTCAAGTGTCTTATCCTATTGCAGAATTATTTTAGTTAATAAATCTATCAATTGACAATATTGGGTCCAGTTCCTGGCATATCAATGGGCACCAGGCAGCCACTTGGTCCCCTATGACAGGGGGTTCACCTTTAACTTAGCTTTCTAGCCTGCTTTGGGAACAGAGAGCACAGGATGATGCATTCTCTTCTATAAGTGCTTCAAGCTGAAATGGGGCACAGGTGATCAGAGCCCAGGAAGGCTGAAAGGCCAGTCAAAGGTAAGGCAGAAGTTCCTGTGACACTGTTTTGCGGCCAGATTTACTGGTACCTGCCCCTTTGTTCTATGGCTTTTGCCCATTTGCTGGCAGAAGTTCCCGCAAAGCTGTTATTCGGCCAGAGTTATCGGTACCTGCCCCTATCCACCAAGGTAGGTGGTAAATGTATCCGTCCCTTTGTCCCATGGCTGTAGCCAAGAGAAAAATAAAAAACTAAAATAACAAACCGGGATCAGACTCCAATCTTGGGCTTCCCCGAGAGTGATTCTAAGAATCAGCTCAAGTCACAGATCCTCTTCATCAAGGGATCACGAGGGCTGCAGCTGTGCTGGAGTTGGTCCACTGTTGGACCCTAGACACCATTTACCCCCTTGTCAGGAGTGAAAATGTGCCTGCCGTTGCCAGCACAGCCCGAGGACAACCCCCGGGGTGTCCGTCGTAAAGAATATAGCTCAGACTACAGCAGCAAGAACTGCGGACTCACTCACTGTGAAGAATCATGGCGGTAGCAGTAGTGGAAGCTGTGTAGGGGTTCAGTGGAGGCGAGGGATGCATGCGCACTCGCGCTCAGTCTCGCAGTCTCGCTGGATGGGGAGGAGGCGGCAAGCGGCAGTGGAGTGGTGTATCTGAGTCTGAATGGCACCAATGTTGGTTAAACGGCTGGCCGCCGCCTGCAGTGGCCAAGCTGGCAGAGGAGAGTGCCGATCGGAAGAATCACAAGCCATGGTTACCTTTTTAGAGCTTTATTGGGGGAGAGAGAGAGAGAGAGAGAGAACAGACAGAAGGAGAGAAAGAGTGGAAAGAGAAGAGGAATACACAGAGGGCCCACCTGCTTTTGGGGCTGGGATGCCATCGCAGGCTGGTGACGTAATTAAGGACAGAATCCTTACAATGGAAGACATAGTCTTCACATGCCAAGTGCCCAGAATACACAGCAGAGAAAGTGGGAAAAGGTAAGTATCACCAAGATAGTGCCAGAGGATGCCTGTTAGGGGCTGGGTCTCTCCAGCTGGTGGTACCCATCAACCATTGTCTCTCTCTTTCCCTGGCGGCCTGTGTCCTCACCCCACACTATAATGTTGACTTTTCCTATTCAAAACACTAAATTACTCAACCTCTTTAATTGCCCAATCAAAACACCATTTAGAAAAGAAAAAAGCCTTTACGTATCTCCACACCACCTCAATAAACCACACCTCAAAATTGCTCTTTCTTACCTCTTCAACCCAATTAAATTAAAGCATTCCTGTTGCATGTTGTCAGAGCAACCAGCCTATGGGAAGGAAGGCTTGCCACCTTAAGTGGCCACCACATTAGTACAGAAGACTGTCTGTCTCCCTCTTCTACCCACAGCTAGAGATCTTTTCCCAACGACACTTCACTTTGTTTCCTGATAGTTAAGGTGGATCAAGTCGCATCTTAGTCAGATACGAGAACCAACAATATGAATAGTCAAAGGAGGTGGTAATAAATGGACATCTAATGAAGCATCCATCTCTTAGTCACCTAGTTCTCAGGTAAATAGCTTCTTGTAGCTGCAATATGTAAAGTGGAGTGTTACAATAATTAAATGGGCGGCCATTAGGCTGAGGCAGCCGTGGTGTCCTGGGATGCTATATAAGCAAACTAGAAAGTCGACTCAGCAGGAACAGTCACAGCTAGGAACTGAGACTTGCTTTATCCACAGAAAGTGCCAGCTAACCTCTAACCGGGGGCTCGGAGGCTACTGCCCCACTTTAGCCAGTCACATCTTTACTGTGCTGCAGTACTTACCGGATGACCCCCACCCCACTCCCACCCTTGGCTGGAGTTGCAAGCCACCTGCATTTCGGAGCTGCCCAACTCCTGAATCATGGACATCTGTTCAAATGGTCACTTCAGTGCTTCATGTGCATCACCTTATCTCTCCACGGGGGATGCCCTCTATTTTGCCTGTAACAATAGGACCTGTCTCCCTAGTTTAAAATGAAGAAAACAGCAGTGTATGGCAGGATTCAAAACACACCGCACAAAAATAGTTAGCAGGTCTCTTAGCTATAATATCATCATTACTCTAGCTGTTGTTTAGCAACATTTTAAATGCTACAAAAAAAAAAAAGTTTCCCCAGTTGTTGATCAATCTGTGCTCCACAACAGTATGCCATCCTCCTAGATTATCATGCCAACCTGAGTCCAGTCAGCGACTTAGAAAGATACCAACAAACTGGACTTTCTTCCTCACGGCCCCAGGGAAGTTCTCCCCACAGCCTCCCTCCTGGCCTGTCAGCCAGCTTCTCAGAAACACAGTATTTCCCAAGCAGAATTACAGTCCCTGCCTCAAAAAAGGAGGCGTAGACACAACATGCCCTCTTGTTCCCCAGTTTGGGCTCCCCAGTACGCCTAATATTTGGAAAGGCCAAAGACCTGGCTTTTGTGTGTGGTGGCTGAAGAGAGCTCTAGGAAAGAAAAGTGCTAAGGGTCGGCTCGTTGCTGCACCGTCTCTGTCTTCCCGATTCTCAAGTAACTTTGATCAATCAGCTATTTGCCAACTCCCTTCATTTTCCATTATATAATCTTGTAGCTCTACGATCCTGGCCTGAAGGCATGGAAGAAAAGCAAGACAGAGAGTAATTTGATGTGTGTGTATGGGTGTGCATGAGTGTGTGTGCACACGCGTGTGCATGAATGCATGAGTGCGTTGGTGTGCATGTGTGAGTGTATGTGTATGTGTGTGTGTGTGTTGTGCCAATATGCATGTGTAGCTCTGGAAGACATAAAAGGCAGAAGTGTAATAGTCAGGGTGCCTGAACTACAAAAAATGATGGAAAATAAAAGAAAGAGAACAGGAGTGAGAAAAGAAAGGAGGTGAGAAGGAAAGAGGGAGGAGCTAAATCCCAACGTGATACTTGACATAGTACTGAATTACTCACCAGGACAAAGAAACCAGACTCTTACAGGCTTTGTGATTTCCCCTTGTTTTTATCTTATGCCACATTGAAGCTGATGCATCTGTTTCATCCATGCCTGCTCCCCAAACTACAGAGAGGAATTGAACCTGGGTCGCCCTAAGAAAACTGGCAGGTGTGGGGGGGGCCACTTTCAACCCTGATTCCAGAACGCAGGCACGGAATGTCAAAATGACTCACTGAAAATCACCCTATAAGCCTGCCAAGCACTCAGGGCATCTGGCCATCAAGTTTGAGTTCATTCCACCCAAACTCCCGTTCTCAGATTGAGCGAGCAGGTGGTATTTGTTTTTCAAAACTTTAGCACAACTATCAGCCACAAAAATTACCTGAGCTGAGAGGAATCCCACTGCTCCCCACTGCTTGCTTTGTCTCTATCAAAGCTCCCTTTCAGAAAGCCTGGGGACCTGGAGGTCACATACTTCCTGTATGAAGTCAGGGAACCCAGGACAAGAAGTGTCACTCAATGTGTGTATAAGAATTGCAAAATCCAGGTTTCCCAGCACAGTTCCAAGGGTGGCCACAGTCACAGAGTTCATTTTGGTAACTTTAGCAAACAAGCATTTGCCGCAAAAAAATATGTTTTCTTTCCTAGATTGGTGTACAAAAGTCACAGGAAAAAATTCCTTAGAAGGAAGGTGTACTTCAATGTTGTTTAAATAAACTTTATTTGCAGCACAACACAGAAAGACAATACACAAACAACAGTTCTGTTGGTAGGTGGATCTCCGATAATCTTTATATGTCTTTTGATTCTTCTCTCCGTACCCTTGATCAAAAAGAAAAAAAAATGAATTATGAAGAAACAACAAAACTGTGATATCCATGTTACTCGTTGTTACATTTTTCTATTGTGGTAAAAGGACAGTTAACCTAAGCTTTACCAATCTCACCATTTTAAGTTTACAGTTCAGTTCCGTTGAGATTTAACGACTAACACTTAATGACTATGTGCGTGCGTGTGAGTATACAATCATCTCCTTGAACAGCAATGCTGGCCCCTTAGACAGTAACTCCATGTCCCCTCTCCCCAGGCCTCTGGGGGCCACCATTCTACATTCTATGAGTCTGACCGTTCTGGGTCTCTCACACAGGTGGATGACATACTGCTTATCTCTTCACATCTGGCTTATTTCATTCATCAAAATGTGTTCAAGGTTGATTCATGTTGTAGCCTGTATCAGAAGTTCATTCTTTTCTGAGGCTAATATCCCATTGTATGCATATGCCGAATTTGTCCATTCAAACATTATCTCTTCACATGGCGCACATGCTTTCTACCACATCCACTAGTGCTGCTGTGCATGCGGGTATGTAAATGTCTGTTAAGTCCCTGGTTTCAATTGTGTGGGCCGTATATGCCTTCCACATTATTTTAATTATGTTTATGGAAATTCCTTCATCTGACAGGGAAAACCAGTCTTTCTGCCCAGCATGTGTTTCTGAGAGAGCTGTCACTACCCTGGCAGAGGAGGAAGTGGGCCATCCAGCGCCGGCAACTCAGGGGACCCGTGCAGCGACAGACTCACATCCTTCTTGTCTTCCTCTAGTGCTTTCTTCCTTTTAGAGATGTTCCAATGCCCCGGGACCTCTCTGAAAAAGAAGTTGTCTTCACCACGAAAATGTATGGCGTGAACTCCTCAACAGCGATTCGACAGCAGCAGGAACAAAGACGGACAAGCTAGATCAGACAGGAAATGGAAGCCGGGGTGGGGGATGGAGGGTATAGTGGGGCGTAGGGGGTGGTTATGCCCCAAGGGAAATGCTGCAGAAAGCAGAATTCCATGAGCAGAGAAGGGGAAAAAAGAGAACCAAAGACAGAGGGGAGAAGAATTAGCGTGGTGGTGGTGGTGGTGGGGTGACAAAGACTTTCTGTGGCATCCTGAGGCAAAGGACAAGAAGAAATGCTGACATGGAAAAGCCAAAATTATGAGTTCACAGTACACTCTCTAGTTTCCAGGGGACCCTAGCAAGAACCAAAGAGAAAAGAAATAAGAAGTGAAATTCTCTCAAGAGCCCAACTTCCTTTGGTATCAAGTCCAGTGGAGACTCCAAGTCTCACAGGAGCTCACCCAACAGCTCCCAGAGCAGATGGCATCCAAACAGGAAAGTCGTCCCAGAGCCCACAGGCAGTGTGAAGGTTGTGTCAAGGTCAGGCCTCAGAGCAGAGGCTACATGGAGACTCTAGAAGCTCTTCAGCTCTGTGAGGCTCAGAGCACTGGAGAAGAATCCATCCATGTGGGGAAGACTGTTGGTTTTAAATAAGCGGCGCTGTTACCCTGCGAAAAAGGTCACAAGGTGCGACAAAACCCAGTGGCAAAGCTTTATTAGGAGCGGGAGGGGGGACCAGAAGAGAGTGACCAGGCCTGTGACAGACATGTGCAGGAGAAGGGAGAGAGGGAGGAGGAGGAGAGAGCAGAAGAGAGAGGAGGAGTCTGTGTCTGGCTTTTTAAGGATTCCCCTGCACATGTGCTTGTGGGCTTATGGAGCTACGCCAAGCATGCACAGATTGCGTGACCACGCTGCAAGCATTACGTAATCACGCAGTGCACAGATGACATAAGACATAAGACCCCTTGCTTAGCTATTGAATTGCGCATGTGCAGTCCTATAGCTGGAGGAGTGGTGGAATCCTAACAAAGACTACTTCCAGAAAGCACTCAGGCCCTGTGACTTGGACAAGACTCAGAGAAGATATTGCTTGGGTTAGTCCCCAAAGAAGGTTTCGTAGCCCACTCAAGTTCAGTGGCCCACACCCACCCACATGAGCCCACCATTCTTGCCAGACGTCAGCAGACTCCAGAATAAGGGAAGGAAACAGCTGGAATCAAGCAGCTGTTGGAAGAGCAGGCTCTCCTTCACGCTCTATTGTGAGCCATCTTCATCCAAGGTGGTTGTCTTCAAAGGGTGACCCCCAAATCTGACCGAGCCGGAGAGGACAGACACAATTCCTTTTGATCCACTTGAAAATTCTCCTTTGGGCACTGATTTGACCTGCTCACTCAACCAATGACGGTGCTCATACCCCACACTCAGCATGGTGCCCCGCTCAGAGACACAGAGATAGAATAGGTCCATTCTTCCTCTCTGGGTGCGCACATCTGATAAAGAGCGGGTGGTTTAAAGAAATTGCAGGATGGGGCTGGAGCTCAATGGTAGAGCTCTTGCCTGGCATGTTCGAGACGCTGGAGTCCACAGAGACACAGCTTATAAAAGACGGAATTTTGAAGTGAATTAAGATCACCGAAGAAATTAAGGGCATGTTTGGAACGCAGGAAGGATACAAAATCCAGGTGATCCGGACCACTCGCTAGATTTATATTTGATTTCCGTCATTGATATAACATGGCTCCAAACGTAACAGCTTGAAACAACATGACTTTGTGAAGTCAGATGGTCAAAGTGGGTGTTGGGACTAAAGTAAGGGTGCCAGCAGGACGGCATTTCTTCTAGAGGCTTCTACAGAGACTCACTCCTGTCCTATCCAGTTTTTGGATGGCTGGTTCCTTTGGCTTGTAGCCTCTTTCCAGCAATGGCATCTCTCTGACCTCTGCTCCTATATGCACATCTCCTGACCCTCGGCTTCCACCTCTCTCTCCCTTCCTAACATTCCTATCTCCCTCCTTTGTGATTGCATTGGCCCAGCCAGATAACACCAGAAAAAAAAAACATTTTCCTCAAAATCTTAAAGCTGGCCAGGCTATGATGGCGCATGCTTTTAATCCCAACACTCCAGAGGCAGAGGCAGGCCTCTGTGAGTTCAAGACCAGATCCAGGACAGCCAGGGCTACACAAATAAACTCTGTCTCAAAAAAACCAAAATTAAATAAATCTTTAACCTGACCGCAGTTGTGCAATCTGTGTACCCCGTAAGGACCTGGACATCCTTGGGGTGGTGGTGAGAGACAGAGGTGGCGGGGACACTGCTCTCATGTCAACTTACAAAACTAAAAATTCTCTGCATGAATGGGTCATATTGTTCTTCTGAAAGGGCATCACTTTTTTCCTTCATTTGTGTGTGTGTGTGTGTGTGTGTGTGTGTGTGTGAGTCTTTGTGTCTGTGTGTATGGAAGAAAGGAAGAAATGAAGTAAATTTTATTCTCTTCAAACACTTGCTAAAAATCATCTAAGTGATGTGGTAAAACTATCATGAATGGGGCTAGAGAGGTGGCTCAGTGGTAAAGAGCACTGGCTGCTTTTCCAGAGGACCCAGGTTCGATTCCCAGTACCCACATGGCAGCTCACAACTGTCTGTAACTCCAGTTCCACTGGTACCCTCACATTGACACACATGCAGGCAAAACACCAATGCACATAAAAATAAAAAAATATATATTAAAAAAAACTATCATAAGTTCAAATGCCAGTCATCTTCTGCAAAACTTTCTCCCTCAGACTCCCTCACGCTTCCTGTGTGCTCATTTTCTCATATTCTGGCCCCTCTTGCCTCAGTAGCTTTTCAGAAACTTACAGAATTCACTTGGCGCATTTCACTATGCAAGCTACATACAGAAAGAGAACTCAGAGTTATTGTCTGAAACTGCTTATTTGAACATGAAAGATGGTGTGACCTGGGAGACAGCTCAGTGGTAAGTGTCTGCTCCATAAGTATGAGGGCCTGAATCAGGATCCCAGCACCCTATGCTGAGCTTGACTCCATCCACACACCCGTAACTCGTAACTCCAGCAGAGCATGGAGACAGGGGGATTACCGAGACTTGCAGGATACAAACCCACCTGGAGATTCAGTGGGAGACCTCAAGGGAGTAACGTAGAGACTGACAAAACAGAACGTCCAGCACCTTCCTCAGGCCTCCGTACACACACACACACACACACACACACACACACACACAGGTACGCATATCTGCACACACATATACACATACACCACACAGATATACCACACTCACAGGAATACACACACACACACACACACACACACACACACACACACACAATTTAAACTTAAAACACTTATGTGTCAAAAGTCTAGAGTCTTCTCTTTGATGACTCAGTTTCTGTCATTGTAGTGGATGAAGCTGTGTGTAAGGGTGGGGCTCATCACCCTAGCTGGAGCCTGGGGGGGTGTCACCCAGAGTTAAGGGTCAACAGTGCTAACGAACCAGTGCAGCCTGAAACCTCCGGAGTTCAGACCAGAGTACTTTGCGCCAGCGACCCAGCATCTTCTGTATTATTCTTCTCTTTGGGGTTTACAAAGATGGGGGACTCCCTTTTAAATACACATTAATGAGTCCAAATGCAGCTTCTGATTTTGTTTCTTAAAAATCTCCCACCAAGACTCATGACCGGACTTCCATAAAGAACCCTTCCTGTTGGGTGATGTTTGACTCTGAGGACAGTGTGTAATCAATACTCCTTGGCTCCTGTCCAGGACCGTCATGCCTGGCACTTACATCTCTACAGACGCTGGGAGGGAAAATCGCACCACATTTAAAAGCAGATCAACAGATGTAGGACTGGGGTGTCAGGGAGCGTCGGTTACATGGCTGGCCAAAGTCTTTGTGAATTTCAAATAACGGCAATATGGCAATCCTTTCGGTTCCTCTCTGCAATTCCCAGAGAGCCTCTCATACCCTCCTCCCAGTCTCTCACTCAATGCACTGGCAGATGGCCTCAGCTACCCAGCCAGGAAAGCCAAGGCCACCCTTCCTCCCCATCTCTAAACCTCACTCTCCAATCTTCATCAAGCCTCCCCAAGTTCTGTGCTCCCCTCAGCGATCACCTCTGGGCTTCAGAAACTCGTCTGTGCCATTCTGGCTGCTTCGCCTAGGCCCGCTAACCCGCTGCTTCCTCCACACCATATCCACTGTGCTCCGCAGCCCAGACAATGGAGAAGATTCCATCCCTCTGCATCCACTGCTCTCTCTGCCTAGAAGGCAGCTCCTCCATGATTTGCCTGGAGAACACCTAATTAGCTCTGGCCATTGGCTCTTTACAGAAAGTCTAAATACTTGTCCCCCTTGGATGGCAAGAGCTGTGGCCTTCCCTCCCATGGAGCTCTCGACACACAATATTAGGCTCGGCTGTTCACCTCTCCTCTGCCTTTGCAAGCTCCCAGACTGAGAGCTCTTTCAGAGCAGAGGCTGCTCCTTTTATCTCCAGCTCCTCAGCACTTAGCTCCTAGTAGACACCAATAAACATTTGCTGAGTGATTGAAAGAATCTTCAAGTCCTTCCGGGAAAGGAAGAAAAAAAGAGCCCATCACTGTGCGGCTGCCTTCTGAGCTGTACACAGTCACCTCCTGCTTCACTTGCTCACCAACTTTCCTTGTGGTCTGACTTCCCACCTAATCCTGGCCCCAGCAATGCTGGGTTATTCTTCTGATCACTTGGTCTGCTGGCAGCTGCTTTTTTCCCCCCGCCCAGCAGCAGCCTCCAATGGAGTTTCATGGCTGCCCTTCGGCTGCCGCCTTCCCTGGTTTTATTGAACTTTGAGATAATTTCTCCTCTTCCAGATTTTGGCTCACTCTTTTCATCTCAGCAAGGTTCTCCTTTCCCAGGAAGTCTGCTTTCCTTAGGTACCAGCTCCAGCCTCTCCCCACCCCCGGAAGCTCACTATAGGAACCACACAAGGATTAATGCAACCTCCCGAGGCCCATCTCTAAAACAGACAGGGATCAGGTGAGCTGATGTGTGCCAGGCACTCAGCATTCACACGGGGTTGCCATCCTGGGAGACTGACCTCTCAGCTGCCCACCCCTGTGCGCTCCCATTTTTCTCCCCTTAAATACACTCTGGGTTCTGATGCTGCAGTAATATTCCAACGAAGAAGGCTCACGCCAAGATGAAGAGTCTTCAGGATGATGCAAAAGTTCCCAGCTCTCCATCAATGCTGTGAGCTTTTCTCATCCTCCAGTTCTTCAGCTTAACATTTTGCTTTCTGTGAGAACCTTTTGGTTTTCACAATACAGTGTGGGTTTTATAAGGAAGCAATGCTACATTTTGTGCCGTTTGTTTCCATATCTCATTCAGAAATCAAGCCTGTAACATTTTGTCTTGCAAAGAACTTCATTATCCAGTCTGTGTAGTTCTGGGTTCCAACAAGAGACCAAGAGAACTCTACCTTATTATGACACTGAGTTCAAAGTTGACCACCACTCACAGCTTTAAAAGACAGGAACAAAGCAAAAGGCAAACCAATTATTACTGTAACGATCTTCTTTTTGAGATGCAGCCTTCTTTCTTTCTTTTTGTTTACTTTCATTGTTGTTTTGTTGTGGGTTTTTTGTTTGTTTTTTGTTTTGAGCTAGACTCTCCCTATGCCACTCAAGCTAGCCTCGAACTTATCTTAGCACCCAGGTAGCTGAGGCCACAGGCCATTGCCACCATTCCCAGCAGCCCTGTTTATTTAAAGTAAGGTGTGTGTCACCATAACACTGAGTACACTAGGGAAAATTTTCTGCCATGAAATGTCTCCTGTTTTAGGTCTGAAAACGATGCTTTCAAGGAGAAAGAAGATCCCCTTGGCTCCATGTCCGTGAAGAGAACAAAAGTCCAGAGAACTCCAAGAGCTTTTCTGTTTATTCAAACTTCCGATGTCTTAACAATTGCTTGCTTTGGTTTGTCTTTAGTTTTAATAGACACATGCACACCGATAATGCCTGTCATCGAACACACACACTGTAAGGCAGGCAATTAATCATCATCTCCCCAAGACCATATTTTATAGTCAGAAGCCAATTGTCAGCACACATGTTCCTAAATAAACTGATACACATACCAGCTAACAGATTAATTCACATGGAGAAGGCACCGTGGGAAGAAAACCTGTGTTCCCAGATTGCTCAAGCAGGTGCTCTCCCTATTAACATAAAGATCAGCGCTCCCAGCTCTAACCCCCTGGGAACCCTGCCCCAAATCACTTAAACTATTTCCAACACAGTTGATGCTAGGATAGTTCTGCAACTGAGAATTTGATTTATACAACACAACCTAAGAACAGCTCTGCTCAGGAGGAGCCAGTGGGGGTGGGGTGGGGGTTCATTTTTTCCTGGTCTCACACTTGGTTGTGGTTGTATTTGTCTAAATCCTGCCTATCTAGCTTAAGACGGTCTTAAACTCAAGATCATCATCCTCCTGCCTCTGGCTCCCAAGTGCTGGGATTGCAGGGGTACGCGCTCTCTATCTGACTTCTCAACAGAAGGCAACCCTGACGGAATACTTGATGCTTTTCATATTTCTTTGCAGATGTTGTTCTCGACCAAGGCTCACAAGTATCTAACGTGATGAATCCCAAGGACACGGGCACCTTCTGTGATGAATCTGTTTAGGAGAGACGCTTGCACGCCCAAGTGTGCATGCCATGTGTGCGCACTCACTGCCTGGCTTGCCCCTTGAGTGGAGAGAATTTGGTTAGCCTTCTTATCTCCCTTAAACTAGCTAGTCCCACATGGTCAGCCCTTCTGAACAAAGCTCAGCTCCTCCATACAGTACCTTAGGGCAGAAGGGATTGTTATTGTTTGCTCTGAGCTCCACAAAAGGAAAACACGTAGTAGGTATTTCACCAAACGACCTTCCTGGGAGCTGGAATGCTGAGACTGAATGGAGGGGTGGGGGAGAAGGCTGGAGGACATTTACATGACAAACACTAGACGCTTGGAATCTACAAGGGGAACTAGTCACCAGTGTTCAATACCTGCTTGCCATCTACAAGAATCACTCATAGTCCTTACTAAATAAGATTTATAAAAATGGCCCTTGCAGCTGCTGCAGATATCTCCAGGGCTGGCAGAGATGGGGGGGTGGCAGAAGTTAGCTTGACCGTTGCTGGGCTACACGGGCAGCAGTTTTCCCAGGATGCTCATAGGAACGAGGCAGGATGCTCCCCTGGGGAGTTCTTGGGGTGGGGGCGGGGGGATGTTCAGCCTGGACTTACAGAGGTGGCTGAATCCCAGCAGGAATCCCAGCAGGGTAGTGACCTTTTGTTTCGCATGCCCCCATCCCACCCCTATTCCCATGATCTTTCTAGAATCCCACCATTTTTCAAAGACACCAAGGTATTGTTAATTCACACACACACACACACACACACACACACACACACACACACACACGGGGCGGGGGATGAATGAATATTAGGATCCAGCTAACCCAGAGACAAGCTGGTCCTGGCACCTTGAGAGGTAACCATTTTCACTCTTCTTCTGTAACTGGAGAGAAGCCTCCCTCCCTGCAGGGGACAGGGTCCCTACTCTGCAGTCTCCCCCTCCCACCTAGAGAGTCAGCTCTCCTGAACAATAACCCAACTGTCTGGACAGGATGGGAAACTGTCTCAGGGAGTTGGGAACTCCATCCTCCTACAAACCCAGACATGCACAAAAGTTCTGCATTTCACCGCAGGAAGCGAAGACGATGGCTTCGGGCATCATTAATCATTTTGAAGTGATTATTCTTAAAAGGAGGGCAAGGAGAGAAATACAAAGATGCAGCCTGAGTTAAGTCATGCCCAATAAAAATCAGCACTTCTCCAAATTGTGCTTTCCTGATTCCATGTGGGACATTTAAGAGCACACTGTACTGACAAGAGCCGGGACCAGATAGGAAATCTGTTTCCTCTGTAATTAGAACCTCTGCAGCTACTCGGGACCTGACAGGGCTAGATAGTGGAAGGGCGTGGTGGGGGGCTTTATGTCCTTTGCCTTCCAGCCCAGGAATGCACAACACATTTTCAAAGGACGATAAAGCAAGAACAATTTGGGGTTTTCCGTCCTCCAGGAATCTTCACCGACCCCCATTGAAATTCCGAGAAACAAAGCTAGAGACAATCCCGCTTTGTCTTCTAATTGAGCTAGGGAACTGTGAAATCCCCCACCCCACCCCTACCACCTCACCAGGCCGGCAGCCCAGCAGGCAGGGTCCCGGCAAGCAGTAATTCCCCAGATTGGCTGCCCCATGGGGTGGGTGCTTACAAAGCAGGTCCAGCCCTGCCAGTCATTCAGATCTGCTCACCCTTACACGAAGCACTCCCTAGTCCAGGCCTTTGAAGTAACACTGTCTCACCAGCGCGTAGGAAAAGTGATAACTAGAAAATGAAATCTACTCCGACCATTCAGAGAGATTGCATTTCCTGTCATCCTGGGTCCAGAGGAAATGCATTTACATGGAATTGGATTAATTTTTCCCCCTCTTTTCCCCCTTAAGTCACCTGGTCTGCCAGAAGCATCTCTCATCCGTTTCCTTTCACTGAACCCTTGGGCGGGTCCCCAATTCTCTGTTTATTACTTAAACGAGATATCTAGCTCTAGAGTCCAGATCAGAAATCACAAAATCAGTGCAGACACCTGCCCCTCTTCCTGGCTCCACTGCTCCCCTCCTCTCCAGTCTTGCAGAACCTCCACAGGTATTTGAGCTGTGGGGGTGATGTCCCAGACCTCTCCATCAGTTTCCAGCCAGGTCGCCCACACACATCGTACAGTTTGCCTCAATGTGCGAACATGGAGGACAAGAAGAACAATGAATTTCATCTTGGCATTCTTAACATACAATACAAAAATCAAAACAATGTCTGCCTACGTTGTTTCCCGGATTTAGTTATTATTTGTTGTTTTATCCAGAGTTTAGGGTCCTCACGCTCCTGCTCAGTTTTTGTATAGACCCAAGAAGACGCTTTTTAAAAATCTGATGAGTCACTGAAATGACAGAGAAGCCTGAGCAGGGTGCAAAAGGCATCCGTCCATGTAGATGGTAGCCTGCCGTGAAATACAGAGCCCAAACCAGGTAAGGAGGGTGTCCACTGGGGCATGAGGGACAGCCAAGTGTACCTCAGAACCAAAATAGATCAAAGAAGTTGGGAAGATGGGGTGTCAGAGTTCATTCAGACCAAAGAAGTGTGTCTCACAGTGGAACTGGGGCCCAGAATGGGAAGTCACTGTCCCAGTAACTAGAGGAGAGAGCCTACAGAAAGGAACCAGCCGCAGAGATGCCGGAGATGGCAGGTGGCTAGTGAGTCCCATCCAGAGAGGACAGTCAGGTAGGGGGGTATTTTAAGTATAACAGAAAGGCTAGGTGTCCCTGGATTGGAAATGGATATTGATATGAATAGTTTCCAATATATACACAGATGGATACAAAAGTAAGCATTACCCTGTAATTTGGAAGTAATGAAGTATTTGGAAGAAATGATGCTACAGTGTCAATGAGTACATCTAGTGTCCAAATACTCTTTCTTTCTTTCTTCCTTTCTTTCTTTCTTTCTTTCTTTCTTTCTTTCGGACAAAGTCTCATGGATCCAAGGCTGGCCTCAATCTCACGGTGCTGGACGTAAGGAGAAAGATAGAAATGTTAAAAGGAACAAATATCTGCTTGACTGGATTCCCACTGGCCAAAACAAAAACATTACAAGCATCAGAAAATCATAATAAGAGCAGATTATCATCCATTGGATGAAACGGGCACTGTAAGTTCATTCTGAAACCAGAAACCGATTAAGTTCATTCTGAAACCAGAAACCGATTGGATCTTGATGGGACCAAGATAGTGATGGGGGGGTGACCTTCTGTGCCAAATGCTTGCAGATTCAAGAGAGAGAATAACTTTCGGGTGAGGAAGCCTGGCAGCTAGGAGGCTAACAGAATGATCAACCAGAAGGAGTGTCGTCACCTGGTAAGACTCTGAAAAGAACGCAAATCACTTCTAGATGATTTCTCTCAAGAAGGCTCAACCCAGATCTGATCACAAAAGCACAACACAAAAACCCAACAACCATCTTCAAAAGTGCCAAAGTCACATAACTCAAAAGGAGTCCCTGGGTGCATTCTAGACAAATTGTGAAAGAAATGTGCCAATGAAATTTCAACATGGTTCATTTTGTTTATAGACACATCACCAGGTCAAGAGACAGAACTTGAAATAGGTCTGAAGGCTAGATGGTAGTGATATCTCTCAGTGTTTTGGTTATGAAGGATACCCTATTTGTATCAATTCCCTGAAGAATTGGGAGCAGATGGATGGTGAGAAATTGACTCTCACAAGAGTGAGGAGAGGTAGTTAAAGAGATGGTTAAGAGTGCTTTCTGCTCTTCCAGAGATTCCCAGCTGCCATGTTGGGTGGCTCACAACCACCTGGAACACCAACTCCAAGTGTTATGGGGAGCCCCCCAGAGATGACCCTCAGATGCAGTTTATAGCCAATTGAATGTCTTTATTCCAGCCAGCTAGGACCACACTTGGGTGTTCTGGAACTAAGTGTAGCCCTGAGCATTTAGACCAAAGGGCTTTAAAGGTAAAAACCACATGCTAGCTTCTTGCTCGGAAGTTCAAGGGGAGATTTGCACAAGCACGCATTTTAACAGAAACTAAGCTAGCTGTGACATCTTGACCTTGGGCTCCTAGAATAGGGTTTGATTATTTTCCATGGGATTCTCCATCAAAGAGATCAAATTCTAGTAAAACCTGAAATGGCCTCAGCAAGAACACAAGACGGAGGGACCGCTGCACTCTCTTCCCTGTCAAACAAGGAATCATCTTCTGGCCTCCAAGGGTACCTGCATACAGAGCACAGACAGCAACAGCATCCCCCCACCCCGCGCCTACCCCATCCCCCGCACACACACACCATAAATAATAAAAAGAAATTTTTTTAAAAAGAGTGAGAGAAAATCATTTACATTGTACTTCAGCCTTGTAGTTTGCTATTGCTTCAAATGTATTTATTTTTTATTTTGGTTTTTTGAGACTGGATTTCTTTGGGTAGCCCTGGCTGTCTTTGGAACTTGCTCTGTAGACCAGGCTGGCCTCGAACTAAGAGATCTGCCTGCCTCTGCCTCCCGAGTTCTAGGATTCAGGGTGTGTACCACTGTCATCTGGCTAAATTATTTTAAATTTTTTAATAATAACAATAATATAAAAAAAAACAGACTATAAACTCATGAACAGCAGAATGAGCAAAGAGTGTGGAAATTCATTCTTACCAAGCACCTGGTATGTGCCCAGGTCAGGCAAGTGCATTGCAAATATTTACTAAACTAGATGTTTGAAAAAGTTCTTTGCAATATGGAAAGAACATAGCAAAAGAGCTCTCATTAGAGTTTGTATTAATACATTTTACTTCTTAAACATCTGTATCTTTAATATGTGCCCAATATTGCTCTAAACATTTTATGAGGGAGTGGAGCGATGACTCAGCAGTTGAGAGCATGCATTCTTCTTGCAGAGGACTGGAGTTTTGTTCTCACACGGGGCTGGAAGCCTCCAGCTCTAGTGGGGTCTGATAGCTCTGGCCTCTGAAGGCACCTGCAGCCAGTGCACACACCTGCACCCAGACACACATGTGCATGTGTACACATGCATGCAAACACACACACACACACACACACAATTAAAAAAATAAGTCTTTAAATATTTTATAAGTAATTCTATGCAATAAGGACTATAATGCTCTTGTCTTATAGAAAGAGGAAATAAAGAAGATAGAGATGATGTGGCCTGCCCAAAGTCACACAGATGTGAGGAAAGGGATGAAGCATCAACCTAAAAAAGGGCAGGAGTCCACAAAGGTCATGCTTAGCCATCTGACCAGGCTGGCTCTCCCATCACCAGAAAATTTACAATTTCAGGATCTTTCCCATTCAGGTTGCATTCTAATTAGCTGCTTCTCACCTGTACATTCAGATTATATATATTCTAAATTTACAAAATAATGTCATATTCTTTATGTCAGAAGAGACAGCACCAACCCCAAAGAAGCCATCTTAGAGCTGGGCACTCAACTTTGTGAGTGATTCCGGTCACCAGCTTTGTTACACACACACATCTTAGTCACCCAAATGGATGTTTACATTTTAATTATAGCAATGACAGCTTCTGTGGTCCATATTTAATTTAATGTGCTATGCACTTCTCTTTCTTCTATTTCCATTGGGATTTTAACAAGGAGAGAGTATATTCTGGGCCCTGGAAGTCCAACTGGCATCTGGGAAAGGTACTAAACGATGACACCTCACCCATGTATTTTTCTCCCTCACAGAAGAGAAATGAAGCTTTGGAACCATGTGCCACCAATAAGAATAGATATTCTTTTCTGTTTTGGCCACACACAGCCTTCTCCATCTCGCTGTCTCGCTCCTGTAAACAGTGAGACTATATTGTCTTACGTTCGTTTGTTATTCTACGGAAGAGGTCTACGTCACCATCAAGGTGAAGCAGTCCTTAGACTCCCCTTTATAGCAAAAGGCTCATAAAGTCAATCCAATTACTAAGTATCCTTCTTTATAACTCAGTGCGACAAGCTGCCTCATAAAACCATAACAGGCATGACACAGTGGGTCCTGTTTCATGGGAATGGCTTCCTTCCTCCTATAGCCTGTGATGGTATCACAGCGATGCACCATGGGCTTCAAGTTGACTCCAGGCAAGTGCCATGCTCCCACTCACTCTGAGAGTCTTTATCTACAAATACATTTAGCCCCAGGAATGTACTCTTCCATGTGCTAGACCCCATTTCAAAATGGGCGACAACAGCAGAGAAGAAACCTGAAGGGAGGATTTTTATTCAGTCGGTGAAGTGTTATTTTCTTAAGTAGAACTGAAAGATTTTCTTACACTTCTTCTCTATGCCGTCTTCCAACCACATAGGGGCAAAATTTCCTCAATCCATAAAAATATTTCATTTCTTTTGTATAAATGTGTGCGTTCTGTTATCAAATCCACACTATGAAATCCTTTCAAGAGAAGAATTATAGTCACTAATGCCATTGGTGCCTTGCTGGAGTCTTCTCAAATGTCTCACCACAGCACATACTGCCCAGTTGCCAAAGGCAGGTACAGCCTTCCTGTCCCTCAGTGTTTCCCTGTTGCTGGGGCTCACGGTGCTGTTGTGCAAGACAGGTTGAAGACTGTGGGATTAAAATCCCCAGGAGTACTCTGGCACTCGCTACTAAGCAGAGTTGGTGTCTCAGAGTGGGGTGGCTTTACTTTGATGGAGCTCCCCCAGTGAGGCAGTCTCAATGGCTCATCTTGGTGGCTGGCTTCCTGGCACATCCATTGCTGGCCTGCTGTGGATATCTGTATGCTGTGAATGTGTTGCTCTGATTGGTTAATAAATAAAGTGCTGATTGGCCAGTAGCCAGGCAGGAAGTGTAGGTGGGACAAAGAGAGAGAAGAATTCTGGGAACAGGAGGGCTAAGTCAGAAGATGCTGCCAGCCGCCACCATGAGAAGCAACATGTAAAGATACCAGTAAGCCATGTGGTAAGGTATAGATTTATAGAAATGGGTTAATTTAAGATGTAAGAACTAGATAGCAAGAAGCCTGAGCCACTAGACCAAACAGTTTAAATAATATAAGCGTCTGTGCGTTTATTTGGATCTGAGTGGCTGCAGGCCCAGACGGGACTGGAGAAAACTCCAGCTACACTGCCCTTTCTCTCTCTTGAATCACTTCCACACTCTGCTCCAGTGTTTCCAGAATTACACCTGTACTTCCATCTTGGTCTTAGCATGGTCTTCTGGGGACCCAGGCTAAGGCCATCACTCCAGAGAATATGAGTATCAACCGAAACTATGCACAAAAGCTGATGCTGTGCAGTTATTGACAATTCCATCATAGAGAACCTCAAAGTGGAGAGTAGACCTAGCCCCTAATTTCAACTTTCCCCCTCCACCATCCATCCCCTACCCCCCACCCCACCTTCTACCAAAGTTCAGCATCTCTGTGAGAGATTTCCCCTTCCCCAGTTCTCAGAGTTTTGCTTTTCTGTTCAGCTGTGGTCAGAGAGGCCTGCTGTCTATGACATTGACTCTTGTTTAATTGGCCCTCATGAACAGTGTACTTATCCTTGTTCTGTGAATGACAGATAGAGCCTACCATATGTTTCTTTCACCCGGGTCATCCTGCCATCTGGTCAATGGGAGCTTATGCCCCAGGGAGACATCCTATAAGCCAATTTACATTGAGACGCAGATTCTAAGTTTGGACACAAGATGACTCCATCTGGCAACGCCTCTGGACTATGACTGATTTGACCCACAGTATGTGGAGATCCCATGACTTGTAGAGAGAAGCAAAAACATTGCTTTGGCCTCATGCACAACCCGATTGTTTATTCCCTTTCTGTATACACCCTCACTTGCTCGGAAGGCATCCAATCCAGGATAAGCATTCAGGCATTTTGCCACCCCTAACTCTATCTAATTCCCTCAGGTTCTGCCTGAAAGCAGCCAAAGACACTTACCTATTGATCAGCATTTTCATATCATCTGGCATTTCTACAGTCAATATTTTTTTAGATCAAAAGGCTGCCTATAATAATAAAAATAAAAATCTCTTAAAATTTTAGTGCAGTCTTGATTTAAAGACCTGCTTCCTGGGCATCACACAAAGGAAAGTTCTGCTTTCTCATTTTTAAAATGACATTTCTTATGTAAAGAATCTGTTGGGGTTTTTGTTTTTTTTTTTAAATCATCCCCTTTCACCTCCCTAGCACTTTACACAAGGCTATCAAAAACGTCACTCTGGAGCCCAGAAGCCAGAAGGAGTGGGTTGCCTATAAACAGCCACATTGGCTAGATGGGCTTGAAGAGTCCTCCCTGTTGCCTGATTAAGCAGAGTCCTGTTGTGAGGCACGCTGCTGTCCCTGGTGCCCTGTGCTGATAAGACACAGACCCTTGCTTGCACATTGTCCTCGTGGTCCCACGGCCCTCTGCAGAAGCATCACAAGCCACTTTGTTGATAGATTTTTCACACATACACACTCGTGTGTGCATGTGCCTATACACACCACACAGACACAGACACACAGACACAGAGACACACACACACACACACACACTTTAATTCAACCTGAGCTTTTTCTAAATCTCATTTCAACAAGGAGCTAATAGAGATTTCACTAGAGAGTCAGCACATCCCTAGTATCCAGCATAGTAGTAGCTACACAGTAAGGGCTCAATAGAAACCAGTTACTTTATCTATCACCTACCTATTTACTTATTTCAAGACATCAGTCCACAGAATGATATTGTTTCCTTGCACAGATTAATGTATGCTTCTTTTAAAATTTTCTTTTCTTTTAAAATTTCATACATGAGTATGATGTATTTTCCTCAAATCTAGCCTTCTCTTCTCTCTCTCCAATTCCTCTACTGTCCCTTCCACAACCTCCTCTAGAATTCATGTTCTCCTCCTCTACAATTATTATTGATACATTATTATATTGATATATTATCTATGATGGCTATTGATACATATGATATTGAGAGCCATATCTAGAACTGTATAGATAGATGTCTACTGAGTTCACTCAGACTTGCCCATACATGCTAGGATGTAGGGTTGACCACTTGGGGATGAGCAGTCTATCAGGCAGCTTGTTCCTGAAGAAAATTGACTCTCCCTCCCTTGGTAGACTTGGATTGCCTATAATTCTTCAGCTAGGGGTTGGGCCTTGTAAGCCCTTCCCTACTCCATAGGGGAATGTTGACTGGTGTGGTCTTATATGTGCAACCCTACTGTTGAGAGCTCCCATGGGCAACATTTCTGTCTTATCCAGGAGACACTATTGCAAAGCAGTCCTCCCTCCAAGGACTAATTTACTTGCCTGCAGCATTCCTTGGGAGATGGGATGGGAGCTAAAACTGCCCTTTTCTCTGTCTTCCCCTCCCTTCTCATGCTTCTGCAAGTCCCTGCTAGGAGAAAAGTACCAATCTAACTACAGAGCAGATTCTGCCATTTAGAGATTTACCTCCCCTGCACTCCTCCCCTCCTCCAGCCCTCCTCCCCTCCTCCCCTCCTCCCTCCTTCCTCTCCTCCTCCAGCCCTCCTCCCCTCCTCCAGCCTTTCTCCCCTCCTTCCCTCCTCCAGCCCTTCTCCCCTCCTCCCATCCTCCATCCCCTCCTCACCTCCTCTACCCCTCCTCCCCTCCTCCATCCCTCTTCCCCTCCTCCATCCCTCCTCCCCTCCTCCATTCCTCATCCCCTCCTCCATTCCTCCTTCCCCCTCTATCCCTCCTCCCCTCCTCCATCTCTCCTCCTCTCCTCCATCCTTTCTCCCCTCCTTCCTTCCTCCAGCCCTCCTCTCCCTCTCCCTGACTCTCCCAGAGCCCAGCACTGCTGTTTCTCATGTGCACCTGCCCAGTGTTTGACCTCTGACTTCTCTTCCGGCCTCACAACAGCCTCTCCTTCCCCATGAAGCTTCTGTGCCTCAGAAAAAGATCTGGCCTCGAGAAGAACTGAGACTTGACCCCACTGTGTCTCTTGAGAAAGGTGAAGGAATAGAACTTCCTTCTTGGTAGTGCGGTAGCCTATGTGAACAGACAGATTGACCAATAGGGACACTTACGAAGGACAGGCAGAGGAATTCCTGTCTTGTCAAATGTACAATTGGAACTCAGAAGAGCGAAAAAGGACAAGTGGGGAAGAAGACAGGAATGGAGAAGCTAATGTGTTAAAATGGGAGTGTGCGATGAGGCTGTTTCTGTTCATTTATTGATCCTCCATTATAAAACAACTCTCAGGTCTGTCACTGTTCCCTTCTCTGTATGGAGACTTCCCTGGTCATTTTGTGGACGGCCCATGCCATATTGCAAGCACCACTCTAGCTGCATTTTCATCCATTTGAATGTAGCAATAAGCATCCCAGAAGGTCTCCAGGGACACCGTAGCCATGCTGAGCTGGTATACAGAATGATTTGATTTGTTCAGCTGTGTGGGTCCCTGCAAAGTCAATAGAGAAGGGGACAGGCTCTGCAATCCACGTTTCTGGGGTCACCTTGTGCAGCTGCGCAGATCTTTCCAGATCCTCTCCATCTAGTGTGGACCAGTGGTAGATAATAAAGCTACCTGGGACTCTGTACTTCTTCCTAAACAGGGTTCAGTGTTCATATCAGTTAGCATCTCCTCCACTTTATATTTACAGCTCTGACATGTCCAGGGCAGCATGCCTAGTGGGCTTGTTGGATAGCTCCCTTGTCCTGCCATGTCTCTCTTGAGAGTATGACCATCCTGCTACTCGCAATTGAACGGTGAGCCCTATAACACTGGCCCCGAGCCATGCGGATCAAATGAGGAATGAGCATCCAAGTTAAGACAGGCCCAGGACAGGAAACTGGTCTCAAAAAGACAGGGCTCAGAGAGGCCTGTTAGTCTCTTGGATGCTTGCACTAGAGAGTGGCATTGAGTTGGGCTTAGGGCAGCCACAGAGTGCAAAAGAAAATAAGGGGTATTATGCAAGCAAGGGAGAAATGAGCCAACAAGAAGAGAGTAAGAGCCCTCTTGTCCCTCCACATGCCTTGGGTTCCAGGACCAAATGCAATTCCCTACTTTATTAAAGGATTCCTAAGGTAAGAATAGGAAAGTATTGGGCCTGATAGAGTCTGAAAACAGCCTGGGAGGCAGCGTGATGCTCGAGTGGCTGGTGATTCCAGGTTTCTCAGACTTATTTTATTATCTTTTCTGTAGATTAGGAAAGGGATCGCCTACGTTTCACTCTGATTGTGTAGCATCTTGTCATTTTAGGAAATGACTTTAGATTAATTAGCCAACCAAGTTCCTGAATTTCCAGATCACTCAGCAGAGCCGCAGGGACTCAGACCAACACATCTCATCACCTTACTGCACCAGAGTGCAAAGCGATTCATCCCAGAGCCCAGCACGGTAGGAAAGAGAGCGGAGAGAGAACTGTGCCTGTCTTCCTCGGAATCAGCCTCAATGTCAGGACAAACAGCCTTGCCGAGCATAACTGATTATCTGCCCTGTGATAAAATGCACTTTTCAGCAATAGCACACCATTCCCACCCATACTAGGTTACCATGCCAACCCGGGTTAGCATTCTCATGCCAATATGAAGGCTGGCCTAATCATTCAGGTGCCAAGACAGGAGGTGGGGCCCTGGTTTCTGTTCCAGAAGTGTAAGCATGACCACTCTGATAAACAAGATCCCCCCTACCGCCAAATACCCCTCGGCAGGAGTCTGCTAACCAGTGCCATGTGAGCTGGAATGCGTTCTCTTCCGGAATCTGATGTCGCATTTCACACATACATTCGAGCTGCTTGCCAGCCTTTGGCAATTTCCAAGTTTCCCACAGATTAATCAAGAAAAAAAAAATCCAGCTGTTTCCAACTATTTGGAACAGAGCAACGTGTCATAAAAAGAAGGGAGAGGGAGAATCTTTACCCAATGTCTCCAGCAGTCAAAGAGATGTGTAACATATTGGAAAGAGAAGTTACAAGTTTGATTGTTCAAAGATTGGGGGGTGGGGAAGAAAAGAAAGAAAGAAAGCCAGCCTTGTATCAGATTTCTAAGGATGCCTTTTTGTACCAAATAGAAAGAGCTAAGAAGCTGTTCTTTGATTAGTCAGAGATGAGATCATTTCTGCTTTGTTAATCCAGCCTGGGAGCAGCGCTAGTGAAAGGTGAGCCGCTCGGGCTCACGTGAGGCACATTTGAGCATCCTGGCCGGGATCTGAGATCAGAACACAGGCAGCGGGTAATGAAGCTGTTGTGAATGTTGGCACTCCTCAGCTGTGCCGCCTGCTGAAGGACCATTGTTGCTGATTTTAAATCACTCACAGAGTCTCTTGACAAATAATGCTCAAACCATCAGACAACCACACCTTAAAAAAGAAAAAGGTCACACTTTCCATACTTTACAAAAACTAATGCGACATGAATTATAGACCTAAATGCAAAATCTAAACAAAAACACTTCTGGAATCCCCAGTATGATACCCAAAATATGATGCCTAAAAGAAGAAATTGATAACCGGAAGTTTACAAAACCAAGCACTTCTCCCTCTGAAGAATAAGAAGACAAGATATATCAGGAGAAAGAATCTTCCAAGTACCTAGCTGATAAAGGACGCCTATCCACAATCCACAGAAGATGCTCACAGTTTAATGATGGGAAACAAGCTAGCTATTGTTTTTGTTTTTTACAACTGGCAAAAGATTGAACAGACATCTTACTAATAAAGATGAACAGATGGCAAATGGCCATATGGGATACTGCTCTTCATACTAATACCGAATCAGACCATAGTCAGCTATGAGTTAAAGGTAAGTTAAAAAGCAGGGTGGGATACCACTGCGTACCTATTTCAAAGGCTGGAAATTTTTAAACCAGCCACACCGAGTGCTGGCGAAGATATGGAGCCACTGGAGGTCTGGTGCATTGCCAGTTGGAAGGAATGTGAGATGGTACAGCCACTTCACAAACAGCTTTGCAGTTTCTCTTAAATTTAAACATAGATCTGTCTTGTAATCCATCAATCCCATCCTAGGATATTTACTTGGATGAAATCAAAGCTTATGTTCACACACACTCATCCACACATACACACACAATAGTAAACACAAATGTTTGAAACAGTTTTATGGATAACCGTCCCAAACTGGAAATCAACCAAATGTGCTTCAGTGGAAGAAATTATGAAAATAAAGTGTGGCACATCCCTGGAATACTATTTAATAATAAACAGGAGCACACGGTGATGCACACAAAGAATGGTAACTCTCCAATGGATTGTGCCAAGCAGAAGAAACCAGGCTCCGAGGGTGTGTACGAATGACCCTTCTCTATAACATTCTTGCAAACCTAGACTCAAGACTGAGGAGAGATTAGGGCTGTCAGCCACACAAGGAGTCAAGATGATTTGATAGCAAAGTGACAAGGGACATCTGTGGGAGTGGCGAAATCTTTCTACGTTTTCACAGGGATACAGGCAACAAAATATATGCACATCTCAAACTTGCACTGAGGGATGGTTGTTTTAAAAAAAATAATTTATTTAAATTTATTTTATGTGCATTGGTGTGACGATGTCAGATTCCCTGGAGCTGGAGTTACAGACAGTTGTGAGCAGTTATGTGGGTGCTGGGAACTGAACCCGAGTCCTCTGGAAGAGCAGCCAGTGCTCTTAACCACTGAGCCATCTCTCCAGCCCCAGGGATGGTTTTACTCCATGTAAATTATACATTAATTTTTATTTTATTTATTTATCTGTTTGTTTATTTATTTATTTATGGCTTTTCAAGACAGGGTTTCTCTGTGTAAAAGCGCCGGCTATCCTGGAACTCGCTTTGTAGAACAGGCTAGCCTCGAACTCACAGAGATCTGACTGCCTCTGCCTCCTGAGTGCTGGGATTAAAGGCATCCACTCCCACTGCCTGGCCACATTAATTTTTAAGATGAGAAAAAAAATCTTCCCAGACTATTATAATGTACAATAAAAATTAATTTATGAGAAAATTATATAAAAAGATTTATATAACGCCAGTCCAAATTCTTCAGTATAAGGTTCAAAGAGCAACAACAACAAAAAAATTCTTTTGAAGGATGAGAAATGGCTCAGTGGTTTATAGCCCCCGCTGTTCTTGCAAAGGAGCTGGGTTTGGTTCCTAATACCAAATGGTGGCTCACAACCATCTGTAACTATAGTTCCAAGTGATTCAGCATCCTCTTCTGGCCTCTGCAGGCACCAGGCACACACATGGTACACATACATACATGCAGGAAAACACTCAGAGCCACATAAAATGATTGTAAATAAATCTTTTTTAAAAAATCCGTTTGTCAAGTTTTCACATCTAAACACCCATTCTTAGTTCCCAGATCACTGCATCACAGGGTGTAGACAGCTCTGGCACAGAGACATTTGTTAACAGCCTTCTCAGAATCATTTCTACTTCCTCACAGCACCCCAGTTTCTCTGAGGCGTGACCGGCTCAGGGCATGCATACAAACCAGCAGGGACCCAGCCCTTCCCCAGTCTCCAGTGGCATGTAATACAAATGATTTAAACCTCGGGCAGACAGGATCCAATGGCCACTTTCCCATACCAGCACTAGCATGCTTCTGTAAGAGGCTGTAGCTTGGGTTTTCTATTCCCTGGCCTTTGGCTGCTGTATTTCCTCCAATCTCTGTGCTGGGGGCATCTCTTGGGATGGAACTGCGTTCCTTTCTCCAGCTAGCAGAAGAAAGGCTTCATTCCCTGGGGAACATCCTCCCTCTACCTTCTTCTCCACCTTACTATGTGTTGACCCTAGATGGGGCAAGGAGACATTGGAACCACATATCCATCTGTTTCTCAAAGAAAGTCTCATTTTCAAGTTTATCACCTCACTAGGGACTCAAGGAGTGGAAGCCGACACCTGACACGCAGGATGCACCTGGAGATGCTGGAATGCAGTTAGCTGTAATAACAATTCATCACGGGCTTGAACTCTGGAGGACCTGTCGCGCGCGCGTGCACACACACACACACACACACACACACACACACACACACACGATGCTAAGATGTGCAAAAGCCAAGGGTTGCTCGGTGGCTCAGCAGCAACAGGGATGCCGAGTCTTCCCTTGATCCCACCTCCAATCTCAGAGGGTGCCAAGTCTCCTCTGACTTCTTTGTCACCTCAAAAGGATGACAAAGAAGACATGAGTTTCTACTCATGAGACCCTTGGGAAGAAACTCTTTCTCCCTAAGCTCTTGCGAATGTCTCCTCAGGTCACTTTGGTATAAATTTATTCTTCTGATGCTAGGAGGCTGGGAAAGGAGATGGTTGAATCAGGGTACATACCCGAGCCTTGGATTCCAAGCCATCCCTAGTTTTTCTTATGCCAAAGAAATTCCTGATGAACTTTAATAGTAGAAGGTTAGTAAGGAAAAATGAAACTCCAGAATGCCAAGGGAGAAAGACACCAGGGAGTCTTAAATGTCATCTCTGCCAGAGCACAGTCGCACACGCTGGATCTTTGGCTCAAAAAAAAAAAATGAAATGTGGGCATGCTAATGCCTACAGAGTAAGAGGGTCTCTTGGGAATTAAGCAAGACTGCGTGTGCTAAGGACTTGCTTTCTACCTGGGGCATAGTACATATCTCTTAATGGTGGCTATTGTTAGAAATTCAAAACAGAGAAGTATATGCAGAAGTGTTAAATATTAATGGCATATATTTTAAGTAGACTAGAATTTGGAAAGGGGGAGATTCATTCTCTGTCGGAATCATCTGGAAAAGCTGTGCTGCACAGACAGGATATGAGCTAGCTTGAACAGGGTGGCTAGACTTTCTTTCAATAATAGAGAAGGGATGGGAAGTCACTGCACTGGGACAAACAGCGAGGGGGGAGGGCTCAGTCTGCAATAGGGGCTGGTTCGTGCTCTGGGGAAGACTGAGGTACCAATGTCCATCAAGTGCTTCCTATACCACGCACACTGTGTATGTCTCAGTTAGGTTCCCCAATGACCTTTATTAGAGTGAGATATTAGCTGAGGTTTTCCAGGAGAACAGAGCCAATAGAACAAATATTTGTCAGTTAGGGGTGGTGTAACAAAACCCCATGTCAAAGTAGCCTCATGCACAGAAATATACCTTCTCACAGTGCTGGAAGCTGGCAGTCAGAGATCAGACAATGAGTTCTGGTGAAGAACCCGCTTCCTGATCTACAGGTGACAGTCTATTTGAAGTGACCTGTTTACTTACAGGCCACTAATCCCAAAAGGAGAGTCCCACCCTCATTAAATAACTTAACCAAATTCTCTCCCAAAGGCCCTGTGGTAGTTCGAATGTAATTAGCCCCCATAATTTCATAGGGAGTGGTGCTATTGGTAGATGTGGCTTTGTTGGAGTGGGTATGGCCTTGTTAGGAGGAAGTGTGTCACTGTGTGAGTGGGCTTTGAGGTTTCCTATGCTCAGGATACCACCCAGTGTCTCAGTCAACTTTCTATTGCCTGTAAGATGTAGGACTCTGAGCTATTCCTCCAGCACCACATCTGTCTGCTCGCCACCATGTTCCCCACCATGATGATAATGGACTGAACCTCTGAAACTGTAAGAGAACCCCGTCAATTAAATGCTTTACGCTATAGGAGTTGCCATAGTCATGGTGTCTCTTCACAGCAATAGAAAACCCTAACTAAGACAGGCCCATCCAAACAAATACCATCACACTCAGGGACAGGGCTTTGCCATGTGACTTGGGGACACAGATACTCAGTCCGTAGCAGATATGAAAATGTATAGGAGAGCTATATCTAAAGGACTCATTTCACAAGTGAAAGGAGGCTCAGAAGTTCAAACACTTCTGGGGGAAGCCACAGGCTGGACCTTCAGGAGTTAAAGCTTGAACCACAAATTGCAATGTGCTGCGGGTCCAGGGAGCGCCAGTCCAGCACAGGAAGACGGCATGCTGTTTGCTAGGGAATTCTATAGCTCATCCTTCAGTTCTAGTGAACTTCCACTCTTTAGACATTCATGAGCCTTCATTCTTCTCTACTCAAAGCTCAATGGCTTAAATGTAAACCTCATCTAAAAACACTCTCACGGAATAATGGTCAACTGAACACCTGGGTCCTGAGGCCCAGTTAAATTGACATGAAAAAAAAATTATTATCACAGGTGGAATTTATGTTTACACTGATACTTTATTTCATTTTTGATGCTCTTTTGATAATAGAAATATCCCTAACATGGTAAGAAGTCTATAAGACCATATATATATATGACTATCTTGAAATTATATTCCCTGCTAACCTAAATTATTTATTTTATAGGGAATGTTTAGCCACAATTTTCAATTCTATATCACTTTAGAGGACAATAAACCATTTTATTTAGTTTGTAGTGGGGCAGATCATATAATTTAGAAAAGTTTCAAAAGCCTTACCAATGTATTCTGTTATTACTACAAATGTGCTCACCTAGTCTTTGGAACCTTCAGCCTCTTGACATTCAGAGGTGATGCAGGAGCATGGTCATTAGGGAAGACTTCTAGGATCCCGGATTTTCTGAAGAATTTTGTAGAAACCAGTGGTTTGTCTGAAGGATGTCAGCTTTTAAATGAGATCTAGAAACAAATGTTGCTCCTCTTGATATCTAGAAAAACATTTATATAAAGAGAACAAATGGCAATATCCACACAGGTGAATTTTAATCCTACCTTACATGTGGAGAAACTGAGGCTCGGGGAGGTTAAGTATCTTGTCACAGTCAAGATGGTAATGGAGCCAAGGTCTGTCTATAATGCATCTGTTTTGGATGATGTATTGAGCCAAGAAATTCATTTTAATAGGACATATCGATCCAGGAGAAAGACTTAGAGTAGCATGTGGTTCTGGGTATTTCATAGTTACCACAGGGCTCCAGCATACACACACTTCATTTACCTTTCAGGAGTAAATGGCGGAGAGATGGAGGGATGGAATAAAATGTCATTTCTCTGGAAAATTATGGGTGAAAAAAGGAACCACTTCTTGATATTTCCTCACTCCTCACTCAGTCTTATCAGTAGGCTATTAACAACAGTGAGTAATAGCTTTATGTGCTTACGAAAGCTGAATGTTCTAATATTAAATAAGGAAGTCAATCTTTCCATTGCCATGGCCATCTTTTAAATGTTTAGCAGCCACACGTGGCTAGAGGCTGCGCACTAAACAGCAGAGATCCAGAGCATTCCGTCATTACAGAAAGTTCTACTAGCCCATGTTCTCCTCCAGAGAAGCTGCTGATACTCCCATCACAGAAGGCGTCACGACTTTGTGAGCATAGCCCCTGCACTCTGGGAATGAATTATGAGAAAACATGCAACTATAAATCCAACCAATCTCTCCGTCCAGGACCTTTCTCACATAGAGTGGATCAGTGGAAGCCTCGTCCTCAGGGGCATGCTCTTGCCTCATGGAAGCCGAGTATCGAAGTGTTCTTCTGGATCCCTCCTCAGACCAGAGGTGCCACTGACATTTGGCTCCGTTCAAACTATAAACATCTAACAAGCTCCAGATGCACAAGTAGTAGATTTAAGGTCCTGTCAATATGGACACTAAGGTCTGAAATGAAACACTTGGCGTTCGATTTGGCTAAAATGTTAAATTCACAATTTATTGGCTCAATAAAGCATGAATGCTAAGAGCCAATTTTCAGGTTGGAGCCTCTGCACGTGTGTATGTGTGTGAAAACATATGTCCAGGTTTCTCAAGGCAAAGTTAACAGCAGAAAAGAAAAATTGTTCAAAATAGAGCTTCAGTGGGCAGAATCATTTTTAATGGACCCAAAATGTTATTCATGGTATACATGTAGGTACACAAAACTTTTTCCTGTGTTGGATGATAAAACAAAGTTGCTGATAAGCTGCAGTATCTGTGAAGAGTGAAGAGAGGCAGCAGAAGAAATTGGAGCTGTCAGACATACGAGCTTTCCCAGGGGCTGTGACATTGCCTTCCAGTGTTTTCTTCTGGCAGGGCAGGTTGAAATTCGCTGTTACAAATGACCAACTTTGGTGGAAAGGGAAACCTGGCCAGCTCCGGAGATGTGGAGGGAATTGAGAAGCCAATCACAGTCAGAGTGAATGTTTGGCTCAAGATAAGGATGACAGTTAAGAACAAAACAAAATTTGCCTTTCCTGATGCATAGGAATCATAAAAAATGACTTTCCCCCCAACAACAGTTTCGGCTCTCCTGTCCTGTTTCTGGTGTGGAAATGGGGAGGCAGAGTAGATGATACACTTTCCCCTCTTCCTCCCATGAAGCTTAATGAAACCTGGATCTCATAGACCAAAGAAATGAAGCTTGAAATGATGGGAACTGTTAGGGGGAATAGAGGAACAAAGGGTGGTCATTTTCCTGGACTCTTTTTTTTTTTTTTTTTTTTTTTTTGGCTTCAAACATCCCCTACCTGAAGTGGAGGAAGCCGGGCAACTATAACGCTATCCAGCATCCAACACAGGAATGGAAACATAAGTTCCAACAAAGACTTGTTCTCTTTAGTCCAAAGACCAGGAAAAAGTCCCTGAGCAAAGTGACAGGAAATAGGTAGAGACTACAGCCTCCCGACTCCAGCCAATCACAGAAAAGTTATGGCGTTGCCTCCGCTCCGGCCAACAAAGGTGGATGAAGTCAAGATGTTTACCTTTCCAGAGCGTGTACCCAGGCACCAAGTAGGGATCCTGACTTAGTTGTCCCTACTAAGCCCCACACCCACTTCCAGATACGAAGACCATGTGGGGGAGCCTGAACTTCCATCTCTCCCCAGTTAGATGATGTCATGCTGTCATGACAGACCTTGAGGATGTTTATCATGACCTCTGTCAACAGTGGTCACCAAGCTACTTCTGCCTCTTGGGTCCTGAGCAAGAACAAAGCCCGGCTGCCACCCTTCCCAGCAGCAGGTCTCAGGGAAGCCAAAGAGAGTGGAGGTCTCACACCACTTAGTAGTTGTGACCCCTTGGAGTGTTGAGGGCTGAGGAAGAACCAGGATGAGAGGGAAGTAGATGTGATGATGAAGGGTACCACGAGGAATGCTTGTGGGGGATGAATGGCCGCATATTAACTGTGTCCATATTTTGGTCATGATATTGTGCTATATTTTTACTGTTACCATTGAGTAAAACTAGGCTTTAAAAAAAAGCATGGGGACACTGTACTATTTCTTAGAATTGCATGTACAACTGTAACGATCTCAAAGTATTTAGTCAGAAATGGTAAATCAGACACCTTCTAAGATAAATAACTTTGTAAATTGTAATCAGATATCTTTTTTAAAGACCTTCCCCACTTCCAATATAAAGCTCATTAAAATGCAATATTTTCTGCAGAAAATGATATTGGACAATGAAGGACAATTTAATTCTAAAGCACTTTCCCTGTACTTATCATGTTTGTATATGTTTCATTAACATTTCAGATCCTTTGGAAACAGCTACTAGTCATCACTAAAACTTCCTGTCTCCCACCCCCAACCCTGGCATTCGTAAGTCTAGGGTATGCCCCAGCTGTCGGGACAGACCGTTACACATACTGTTACTGCATTGTGTGACTATAACAAAATAACACCATTATTTTGTCATTGACAAAATAACACCTGTTCCTTTAAATCAGTGTTTCTCATGTAGGAGGACCGTGTGAGCACAAGAGAGACACAGATGTGTTAGTCAGTAATGAGATGGTAAGAATTATTAATTTGGAAATGAACGTTTTTCTTTTCCCGCTCTCCTACTGCCTGGAACCAATCTATGTGCTGTGCTTGGAAAAACAATGAGGGCCCATAGCAATTGCTTTTCCATGGCTCTGGCAACTGTATGGGAGACCTGGAGGCGGAGAAGGATGTTTGTTGAAAGAGCATCTGCTTTATTGAAAATGCATTTGAAGGCTTTACCGACAGGACTGCCTCAGAGTCAAGTGCAATTAAGTCAGCAAGGTCTCACTTTGTAGTATCCAAAATCTTCCATAAGCATCATGGCTTTGGAATCAGGATTGCTATCCTCACCATCCTCAAAGCCAAATGCCTTTGCAGGCAAAGAAGGGGTGAAATTGGTGTGACTGACGTCTTGTGAAGAGAAAATTTTATAAACCATCTTCAAAGACGCTTACAAGATACAACCGCCCTTTCTCAACACAGCTATGGGAGGCATTGATGTAAATAAATATAAAAATGGCTATTAAATTTCCATTCTACTTCATGCACATGGGTTTAATATTAATAATTAAGGAAGGAAAGCTGGCAAAACACATGTAAAACTTAGCCAAACCCCAAATGCTTGAAAAATAAGTCAAGATTTTTCTGAAAACATAGACCACTACTGGGTTTGCCCATCCCTGGTGACAAGAAACTGAGAAACTGAAACTAAGTGCATTTAGCTTGCCTCTTTGCCCCATCAGACGCTGTAGCTCTCTCCTGCCAAGGAGCCAGTGGATTGGCCTTTGGTGCCAAGAACAAAGCGTGGGTCTCCACATGGCCACCATTCGGCGGAGACAGCACACTCAGATCCCACAGGGTAGAACTGTCTGCCCTCCACCCCCCAGCCAGATGACAGATTCCACATTTCTTAACCTCGTTCTCGAAGAGCAAATCATCTCCCACTTTGGGGTTGAAACAAACTGTCATCGATCCCAAAGGAGTCTAGGTTTGTACCTGTCCCGTCTTGGAGTCCGTTTGATGGCATTACAAGACCTAATGCAACCGTGTGATGAGATTGATGCCCATTGCTGTTATGAAAGGAAGGTAGGAAAGTGGACTGGAGTCACACTTGGTTCGTCCAGAATATAGAGGGCAGGATGCTTCCAGCGAGTCCCTGCCAATTCTTGGCCATATCTGTTTGGCGGGATTCTGCAATGGAGATTTAGTGGAAGTGATAGTAAATAGGAATTCAGAATTTATAAAATATCTTCACCCAGGTTTCACATTATAGTTTGAATCTGAAATGTCCTCCAGAGGCCCCTGTTTGAAAGCTATTCCCCTAGCTGGGGGCACTATTTTGGGAAGCTGTAAATGTTTAGGAGTTGAAAAGCAGCTGACAGGTGTCGGCTCCTGGGGAGTGGGACTCTGAAAGTTATACCCAGCCTCTACTTCCTGCAGCTTTCTCCTCTTCCTGGCCCACCACCCTGTGAACAGCCTCTGCCACATATCTCTACCGCTGTAATGGACTGAGACCCTTGGAAACCATGAGCCAAAATAAATATCATCCCTTAAGTTGTTTCTATCAGGTATTTCGGTCACAGCAACACAAAAGGAACCCTGACGTCATCTAACCTTCTTGATAACTGAGTAGATATTGCTATCCTCCAGATGAGGAAACCATGACACAGCTGGGGGTGGGGAAAGGAAGTGCCCAAGTCAGTAGTGGCTAAGGGGCAGCCAAGGAACAAGATCCTGAGGTGCCAGCATGAACAGATAGGCAGGAAGGGTGTGGAACACCAGGTTCTGGTTTCACCTGTATTTTTTAATGCATGGAGAAATAGCTGATTTTTTTTTAACTTTGTACCCAGCTACAGTACAGGGTCTCCCTTGGCTCAGGGCACATGCACAGGGCTGAGCTGGAGAGACCTGATCACCACAAAGCATGGGGGTCTGGCACTAGTTTGGCCACATGAGATCAAACCCCATTCCTAGCTGCCCAGGAGGTCCTGGGAGCTGGCACCAAGCTCAGCGCTCTGCCCACTCTACTGTTGCTGGGGTGAGATGGAATCCTTCAGAGGGGAGGGCTCAGCAGCTGATAGGATGCTGTGATGTACAGTCAGTGTTTAAACACACACTGACCCCATCATAAAAGAACACATGCACGCTCAGAGCCCCACTGCTCTGATTCAGAGTGCTAAGTCAGAAGCTCATTGTCGCTTTCACTCAATTGAATTTTCACTTATAGGCAGTGTGGACCACAATCTCTCTATGTGATGATCTTAGACTCTCCTAATTTATACAGCTCACAAGCACATTGGAGCTATTAAATGTCATCCCTGAAAAGATGTCTCAAAATATTTTATTAGGAATCATAGCACCTTACCAACACGTGTATTTTTACTGACAGAGCAGAAATAAATATCTAAAGGTTTAAAGAATGTGTGCAGTGTTTTCTTTAATTAGTATCTAGTCTTCGGATTCAAACTTGTACAAATAAACTAAGTTGTCAGTAGACATAAGAGTGTATTCTATCCTGGTTCAAATACAAGTCTATACTTTTTAAAGCACATTGTTTTATGTTAACTGAAGAAACCAATTCTCTGCTAGTCATTTGAGTAAGAAACACTCTACCTAATCCCTACCTAGAAGCCAAACCAATGGTTCTACTGATTTTTGTACCATCTATAAAAAATGGTTTTGTTCTTCGATGTTACATACTTTGGAAATACTTTATTGAAACTACAAAGCCAAATGTTGAACACCAATCAGACCTATGGTTACTATAAATTCTGAGCCAAACAAAAGTATTCAGATCAGCAAAACTCACAAGAAAACAAGCTCAGTGTCTTAGCTAGGATTTTTATTGCTGTGAAGAGACACCATGACCATGGAAACTCTTATAAAAGGAAACATTTAATTGAGGTTCACTTACAGTTTCAGAGGTTCAGTCCATTATCATCATGGTGAGGAGCACGGCAGTGTGCAGGCAGATGTGGTGCTGGAGCTAAGAGTGCTACATCTTGTAGGCAACAGGAAGTCAACTGACACACGGGGTGGTGTCCTGAGCACAGGAAACCTCAAAGCCCACCCCCACAGTGACACACTTCCTCCAACAAAGCCATGCCTCCTAATAGTGCCACTCCCTGAGATTATAGGGGACTAATTACATTCAAACTGCCACACTCAGTGAAGTTTTCAGTTCATTATTCTATTTCTATGACAGAGGAACACCCAGTAGACTGGAAGAGACAGAGAACATAATACATCTCTATTAGAGGAAGGTTAGGGGTTGTTTTTTATTTTAGGGTTTTTTAATGATTTATTTATTTGTATTTTTTTCTGTGCATTGTTGTTGTGTCTGTGTCTAAGGGTGTCCAATTCCCTAGAACTGGAGTTACAGATAGTTATGAGCTGCCATGTGATTGCTGGGAATTGAACCTGGATCCTCTGGAAGAGCAGCCAGTGCTCTTAACCGCTGAGCCATCTCTCCAGCCTCATTGTTTTTTTAGTTGTGTTTTATTTTCCGATTTCATATAGCAATAATAACTAATTAGAAAAGCATTCAGGGCCTGTAGAGATGGCTCAGCAGGTAAAGCATTTAACACCAAAGCAAGAGGACCAGGGCTCAGATCCCCATGGAAAGCAGGGTGGGTATGCTGGCCTACCGATGATTCCAGGGACTGAACTTAGGTCGTCAGGCTTGGCAGCAAGCGTCTTTACCCACCTGGTTGCCTTGTTGGCCCAAAACAGACGTCATTATGTTATTTTAACCTATGACTTTAAGATTTTGCATAAGAGAACATTCAATAAGCTGTTGGGAACATCACGTCAGCAGTGAGAGACAAGATAGTTCTCTGGGCCTAGAGATTGCCTTTCTGATATTCTGAGACTTCCTAGAAACTGACAACGTTTCCAGGGAGAAGAAACTGGCAAGGAAAGCAGACACAGGTGGCCGCCAGGGATGGAGACGGGAGAGGTAGACAAGAAAACCGATCAGCAAGGAAAGATTCACAAGATAAAAGAAATGAACCAGGAAGAAAAGCACCTTCCGGTCACGGCGGATTACAACCTAAATCCAAGTCAGTGCTCTATCTAGAAGGGGCTTTAAGAGGTCTCTTGGTGTGGTAGTCACCGTATCATGTTTTTCTTTTTCATAGAATTTTTAAGTTAAGCATGCACACACACACACACACACACACACACACACACACACACACACACACAAGAGTGCATGCTATGCACTTTCATATCCTACCCAGTATGTATACTGTGCTCACAGAAGGCTGCCCTTTTTCATGATACTACTTTTTCATGATACTACTTGGAAAACAATGTTGATAATCCTGTGTCGGTCTCCAAAATTAGTTTAGAAATTGCATTGGTTGGTGGAATCCAGAAGTCTAGCACCACTGGCCCAGTCTTTCCTTGGTCCTTTTCATCTTACTAAAGTGGCATGGGATGTGTTCAAGTCTACTCAAGAGGAAAGTTCCCTGGCAACTGAGACAAAACCCAATCTCCAAATGTCTGGCTGTGCCCAAGCTTGACTCGGTGCTGGGCGACCCACTTGCCCGACATTTTCAAGTGACTTGGACAGGAAGGTGGCACACTCTGGCACAGGCCAGGTAAATCTGAAAACCAGGCCTCACACACAACTTGAAGAGAAAATCATTAGCTCACTTCCCTGTATCATAAACTGACAGATTCGAATATGGAGAGGGCTGACTCAAAGAAGAAACAGCAGGAAATGATTATTTAGGATTAAGAGTCTTGTTTCTAGACATATGCGGTAAAATATTGTCCGGATTAATTTTATTTGCTTCCTTTGATGAAGCCAAATTAACTTAAACCAACTGTTAGGAGAGCTGCTGGTTATTAACACTAATGTCACATAGCCTAAAATATTCACCCTCGAGGCTTCTCTGTTAAAAATTCCAAAGTGCCTTTAATAATTAAGAATCACTGTGATAATTACATTCATTAGGAATTACACCTTGGTAGGTTCTACTACATAATAGAAACTCCCCTCTTCCACTCTCTCAAGGAAGAGGAGGGCATTTCAAAGTCTAACCAGACAGTGAAGAGAAGTACTAACCCAGGATAGGGACTCATTCAAGAGCACTTTCCAGAAGTCCTAGACAGCAGCATCTCCTCGGGTCTACAGCAGAGAAAGACTCGGATGATGCTCAAGTTACGTGTCGATTACCGACAACACATTATTTCTGAGTGCGTGTCCGTGAGTGTGTTTCTGGCTGAGTTAGTAGTTAAATCCACACATGGGGGAAAGACGGCTGCTGTCACTAACGTCAGAGGGCACCATCCAGTTTCTGGAGGCAAATTTGCTCCCACTGCGGCACCTACCTTCCCTGCCCCCCACACCAGAGCTCTTGATCTCAGGCCTTTGGGCTTGGACGAGAAGCGACACCATCAGCTCCCGGGTTCTCAAACATTTAGGTTTGTTCTAGAATGACATCAGCAGCTACTTCAGGGCATTGACCTGCAGACAGCAGACCTTCTAAGCCTCCACGAGCCAACCCTCATAATAAATCTCTTTCTGTACCTTTCCATATCCTACTGGTTCTGTTTCTCTAGAAAAAAAAAAAAAAAAAAAAAACCATGGCCTTTGAATCCAATGACTTAGGTGAGTCATGTTCAGGCAGAACCACCTTACTAACATCCTTAACATGTAGACTGTGTGTGTGTTCACACACACACACACACACACACACACACACACACATGCTTTTAATTATATTCTCTTTTGTACCCTCATTTCCTTCATAAAAGCTCTCGGCCCCCAAACCACATTGGACTACATGTGCACCTAACAGCTGTCAATCACATTTAGAGGGGTTAGCTGGTGTGTCCAATATGTTGCCACACCACATCATCCATGAACAAGGTACCACTTAAGTAAAGAGTCCTGCTTGGGTAAAGGGACTCTTTACCACTCAGTAACTGTGTGACCCCAGTCAGTTAATTACCGCTCGTAGCCTCTGCTTCCTTATCCAGAGAAAGACGGTAGAACACTGGCTCTCTTGAGTTCCCCTGCAGCCTTAATACTCAAGCTCTGTACAAGTACAAATGACTCCATAACTGCCACCAACAAAAACCAAGCATGTGTCCCCCAGCCGGAGGGTTAACAGAATCTGTGGCTGACCGTAGCCAAACTTAGACTTTAATGTGGGGTTCCTTTTACAGTTGGTTTTGGAATACAATCAAAACCCAAAAGGAAGTTAGATTCCAATCCCTAAGTAGGTCCAGCCATCGTTTTCTAAGTACAAAAGATAGGCTTGCAAGCCTTGGGGATCGAGGTGAGGTCTGGCAACTGTGGACCAGCAGAAAGGCTATGCAGGAGTTGTAAACGCCAGGCTTGGAGATGCAGCCAAACCTCTGAGGGCCACCCAGACCAGGCACCAGCTTCCTTGTGGCTACCGTGTTCCAGCCATTCAGAGCCAGGGCACACATGCCCTGAGCTATCCATTCTCTGCCTTATGCTATGAAAAGGGAGCTGGCCCCAGACCCACCAAAAGCATCAGCATTTATCAGAACACTGATGGGCTTTCAGACACAGAAAGTCTTGTTCTCTGAATGGGGGGGGGGGGGGCAGGGGGAGCAGGTCTTTGAACAATATGGCACAGCTTGAGGGCCTGCCCGGGGTGGCTGGGAATGAAAATAATCAAAATCAATGGTAATAATGTGCTCAGGAAGCAGTTCTACAATGCAGATCCCCCACTCAGTAGTTAGCTCACTAATGACATTAGCTGGTATGAAATACAAATAGGGGGAAAAACATTCTAAGCCAATTATACTGATTATGCTTCTGACATCAAAAGGTACAGCAGATGAAGCTGAATTTCCATATATTAATATTTAAGCCAGTATCCACTACAAAGTACAGCACGTAATGAAGGCCCACTAGACTTCAGTACCCACAGCTAAAATCTCTAATCAAGCAAAAAAACAATTTTCTAAATGATAATTAGCCATCATCATGTTCTTTAAGTGCAGGGTATTATAAAGTACAAACTGAATTTTAAAAAAAAAAAATGTAAATAGCAAAATTCCTTGTACTGGCGGTAATATAACAGACGTGAGAGCAGAGGCTGCCAGCTCTGATCAGCAAGTGCATCTGCAGTCAAGAAAACAGTTGCATCTGTGATTGTCATGATCAAAAAGTGCCTTGACGTTCATCAGAGACGGTCTTGACTGGGTGAAGTGTTCTACTTGAGAGAAAGTGGGGAGCGTCAAGAGAAAGAGGAAGCCACAGAGGTGGGAGGAAGGGATTTAGCCCTCACCTCCCAAGGTATTTTGCTGAAACAAGGTACAGTCTAGCCAAGCCTTGAGCTGGCTCCATTTTGTTTTGTTTTTTTTTTTATTGCTCAGTCGGTACAGTTGCTGTGCAAATACCACCCGCTTGGGGCAAAGCAGAATTTCTGCCAAGTGAGCAAGGAGAAATGAGAGCTACCCATGTTCCGGTGAGGAGCTGCATGAAGCGGAGGGGGTGGGGGGTGGGGGAGGTGGGGCGAGTGGCTAAATTAAAGTGGCAACAAATATCCTATGCACGCACCCATCCCGGACATGATGGAGGCTCGCGGTACACTCGACACAGCGTAAGAACAAAGCCAGTCTTCTACACATCCTAAAATCACGGAAGCTACTCAAGTGTCTGGTCCTGTCTACGGACGCCGTCTTCAGCTGGCCTCTGCTGTATCCAGCGCCCGTAGTCAGCGGCTTCCGAAGAGAAAAGGCTTCTTCTGGCTCACGGTTTTTGAGGTTTCAGCCCATGACTGATTGGATATATGGCTCTCAAGCCTTTGGTGATGAGGCAGCGTATCACAGGAGTGTAGAACAAAATAGCTCCCACCTGGTCTAGAAGAAAAGAGCAGGCGATGCAGGAGTTCTGCCACGGCCTCTGAGGACAAACTCACGATGACCTGAAGACCCCCTACTAGGCCTCGCCTCCTAAAGTTTCCATCATGCCCTGGACAAAGCCTTTTATACATAGGGCCTTTGAGGGACACCCCGGGCCTAAACACTATCTGCACAGAGATCCTTATGCCTTTTAATTCTTTGGAAATGAGAAGAATGGTACCATGGTCTGCAGGAGGAAGGATGGTATGGAATAAGAGAGGGTCTTTCCTAAAAATCCCCAAAGCAGATGTGGGCCGACATGCAAGGGCAAAGTGATTTCTGTTGCAGTCCTGATGAGTCATTTCTGATAAGCTGGAAGTGGAGCCCAGCCAAGGCTTGAATACCACAGCAAAGAAGCAGTTCCCATATATGAGGAGCACTTAATTCCCAGGCTTTCAAAGACTTTCGATCTGAATTATCACACTAGTAAAGTGCCCCTAATACCCTGTTTGATAACAAAACAATGTCTCGTGGTTAGTTGTACCATTACCACCAATGTCCTTTAAAAAACTCCAAATTCAATTCACCTAAAAGCTTTAACTATGATAAGAGTTTCAGACTCATTCAGACAATACCAAGCAGCAACTCTTTGCCCTCCAGCTGCCTTGAGAATCTGGCGTAAACTAGACAAGAAAGCCTCAAGTGCCTAAAATCTAGCAAGACTAGCAATTCACTTAACATCACTAAATCTAAAATACGTACTTACAAATGGGTCAAATGTATGTCCTATGCATTTTATTACAATAAAAATGGGGAAATAATTTATAAAAAGTTATACTTCAGGTTGAAAATGTAATAGACAAAGTAATTACAATGATAATAAAAACTGGTTATAAGAAGTAAATACAATACAGGATGTAGAAAGTGCTTCAGTTTTTTTGTTTGGTTGGTTTGTTAATTTTCTTTTCTTTTTTCTTTTTCTTTTTTTTTTTTTTTTTTTTGAGACAAAATTTCTCTGTGTAGCCCTCCCTGCCTGTCCTGGAACTCACTCTGTAGACTAGACTGACCTTGAACTCACAGAGATCCGCCTGCCTCTGCCTCCTGAGTGCTGGGATTAAAGGCGTGCGCCACCACTGCCTGGTGAGCTTTACTAATTTTTAATGCTGTTTATTTTGTGTGTGTGCATGTGTGCATGTGTGTGGGCACACAGGTGCATGGTGCAGACATGGAAGTCAGATGACAACACGCAAGAATCTCTTCTCTGCTTCCACCACATAGGGCCCAGGATGGAACTCAGGCTTGGCAGCAAAACTTTTGCTGGCACCTTTACCCTTGCTGGCCCACCTCTGCCCTCACTGACCCACAGTGCACCTCTGCCCTCACTGACCCACAGTGCACCTCTGTCCTCACTGACCCACAGTGCACCTCTGCCCTCACTGACCCACAATGCACCTTTGTCCTCACTGACCCACAGTGCACCTCTGCCCTCACTGACCCACAGTGCACCTTTGTCCTCACTGACCCACAATGCACCTCTGCCCTCACTGACCCACAGTGCACCTTTGTCCTCACTGACCCACAGTGTACCTTTGTCCTCACTGACCCACAGTGCACCTCTGCCCTCACTGACCCACAGTGCA
>CABHPH010160611.1:492-23047 GCA_902168325.1 Peromyscus nudipes | reverse complement strand
GTGCACCTCTGCCCTCACTGACCCACAGTGCACCTCTGCCCTCACTGGCCAACAAATGGGAATTTCAAATGGTACCATTGGGCTCTTAGGTCCTGGCATCTTTTTACTTTTTTCTGTTCTTTCCTTCTTTTCTTTCTTTTCCTTTTTTCTTTTCCTTTATCTTTTCTTTTTCTTTTTCTTTTCTTCTTTCCTAAATAAGGATCCTGTAAAGTCAGTGGCTGACATCACATTCAAAGAGCCTTCTCACACAGCTACTGTGTGGCTAATGGCTCCTTCTAAACTATGCAACTCAGTGTCTTTGCAAACGGCCCCTCTCAGTCACTGTGTCCCTTCTAGCTTCACGGTGCTTTGCTAAATTGCTTTGCTGTGTTACCTAGTTTCCCCAGTCCTTTGCTGATGTCCTGCCTCTAGCCTGAAATCAAGAAAGATAGCAAGAGGCAGGACTTCCCGCAACAAACTGCTTTGTAGATCTCCAGGAGAAACAGCTGCTTTTAGATAAGAGGAATCTTCCAGTACTTGATTGTGGGACAAAATTGCAAGGGAACTATGGGCTGAAATGAGAATTCAAAACGGTACTAATAACAACCCATAGAGTCTATGGAAATTCAGTATTCTATTTGGATTTACTCTCAACTTGAATATTTTTTAAAGCATTAGCTTGAAAATGGAGAAAAAAGTCTTTTAAAGCCTTATTTTAAAGAAAATTGTTCAGAATAACAATTTGCAAAAGAAAGGGTCATTTACAATCCCCTACTATTCACTGAGCATCTCTGATTCGTTCAGCAATTTTCTGGCCATTGTTGGTAATAAGATGAGATTGATTCCTGATTCCTCAAGGAATATGCCTTCCTTTCAGAAGTTAGAACCCACCCCCATTTCCCCCTCCCCACAGGCCTTTACTGGTACAAAATTGTGCATCAGGAACTAAAGAAATAGCTCAGTGCATAAAGCAGTCACTGTACAAGTGTGGGAACTGGGTTCAGATTCCTCAGAAGCCACATAAAGCTCGATGTGGTAGCCAATGTCTGTAACCCCAGCATTCCTATGACAAGATGAGAGGGGAGACCGAGAATCCCTGGGAATTTATAGGCCAGTGGCTCTGGAGTACACAGTAAGCAAGAAAAGAACAGGACTCGGGGAGGCAAAGACCAGCACCCTAGATTGTCCTCTGACAGCCAAGTTCACCCTGTGCCTCACACCAGTGTGCATGAACGTGCACATGCATGCGTGCACACACACACATACACACACATGTGCACATATAAACATATACGCACAAACACACACACATACACACAGTACACATATACACACACATACACATATACACAAACACACTTACCCACAAGGATAATGCATTATGTCATCTCATTAGTTTCCGCTCTTATATGATGGAGGCATTGGGAAAGCACAGCCCTTACTTTGGGTTTGGGCACACCAATGACCAAACACACATACCATTTAAGCCATGGAAATGAGACACATGAGTGAAACCCACAAACTCTTTACTGAGGTATGACTTTCAGCTTGTTTTATTTACAAAAGAATTACATAACAAGCTCCCACATTTGACAGTTTAATAAATACACATTTATGTTGTTTGACCACATAAACCTTTTTTTTTAAACTTTTTGAGAGTGTCTTGCTATGTTGAATAACTTAGCTTCAAACTCATAACCCTTCTGTCTCAGTCTTCCAAGTGCTGGGATTAGAGGCATATACCACAATATCAAGCTCACATAAAACATTAAACATGTCTCTGTCAGAAAATGTACTGAAGAAAATGAAAACCAAATGACAAGGTCTATTTTCAGATATGAAAAATGTTTAAATAATCATTTTAATTAAACAGATTTACAGTCTATAGTGTGCAAACTCAGTAATACAGTGTGTAATCATCAAGTCTGGCAGTTACTTTCCATCCCCTTAAACATTTTTAAAACTTTTGATTGACTCCTGATAATTGTGCCCATGATACTTATGGGCACAGTGTATGTTGTGTAACAGTTCTCTCCAAGATCCATTCACTCCTTCCTTCCACTCTAAAAGGAAGCTCCTCAAGCAGGAAAGTAAACAACCTAAATAAATAGCTTCAGGAAGTCCCTGAAACTGATCAGATTCACTAGGCCCCTCCCTGTCAGAGTAAACAATGAAAGCTGAGAATGTCTCTCAAAGGAGCCAAGCTGCAAAGAAGATTCTGACACCAGATCACCTGCCTGGAAGAAGCAGAAACCAGTCAAACTGTCTGGAAGAAGTTTAGATAGAGTCACTTGGAAAGGACACTTTCCAACTTTTTTAACTGCCTGCAGGCTGTGCAGTGTGCTCCAGGTTTCCCAACTTTTGTGAGCTGTCACCCATGCTTGGGTGGGCTTTGGTGATGCAGCTGTCTTTGAGTCATTTCTGCTCCTGTAAGTAACCCTCACCATACCTTACCTCATCTCTTGTAAGTAATTCCAATAAAATTCATTGGTTCAACAAACTCGACTTGGTAGTATCTATACTTTGGTCTGTTTTGTGATCTCTACCTGGAGTGAGTAGATGTGTGGTCTATGTCTCCTCAGGAAAACTTTTGTCATACAACAGTGCAGTGTTTCAATCCATTTACATAATATGAACTATCATGCACACTGAGTAAATAATGGTAAAGAGTAGCATTACTCATCTGAGCATTATTTTCTGTTTGGAATTCTAGTTAGTCACCAACTATGAAATAAATAATTATTAATAATGGAACTTGTGGGGCTGGAGAGATGGCTCAACAGTTAAGAGCACCTTCTGCTCTTCTAAAGGACCCAGGTTCAATTCCCAGCACCCAGATGGCCTCTCATAACTGTCTGTAACTCCAGTTCCAGGGAACCCGACACCCTCACACAGACATACATGAAGGCAGAACACTAATGCTCACAAAATGAAAAGAAATTTTTAAAAGTTTTTTAAAAATACTGGAACTTGTTATCTCTGAAGGACCCATGGTTTAAAGTTCCCTGATTCCCCACCTTTCTTAGCCATTAGTATATATTTGGAACCATTTTTTCTTAATGTTCACACATAAAGGAGAACATAGAGTATTTTTCTGTGTGTGTCTGACTTACTTCACATAGCATATGTCTTCTACTTCCGTTCACTTTGCTTCAAATGGCAGAATAATCATTCTTTACAATGACTGCATTTATTCCACTATGTATATATACCACATTTTCATTGTCCATTCACTCACTGAAAGACATTCAGGTTGTCCATGTGTTGTCTGCTATGAAGACTGCAGCAATAAACCTGAGCTTATGGGTATCACTTAATATATAAAGAGTTGGTGTAATGCCGGGCGTTGGTGGCGCACGCCTTTAATCCCAGCACTCGGGAGGCAGAGCCAGGCGGATCTCTGTGAATTCGAGGCCAGCCTGGGCTACCAAGTGAGCTCCAGGAAAGGCGCAAAGCTACACAGAGAAACCCTGTCTCAAAAAACCAAAAAAAAAAAAAAAAAAAAAAAAAGAAAGAAAGAAAGAAAGAAAGAGTTGGTGTAAATTAATAGGAAAAATAGTGACTCAAAAGACAGGTATATACAGTCAGACAAATTTCAGGGAATTAGCAATCACTGATCTAGCTGTTCAAATTAAAACATCAATAAGCTACTACTATTGCTTACTGGTAAGGCTGTGGAGAGACTTCTGCTCTCCTAATTCCTGCTTAGAAAGGTAAATTGGATTGTCTTTTTGGACAATGAAATAATCATGAATCTGAGAAGACTTTGTCTTAGTTAGGGATCTACTGCGGCAGTGAAACACCATGACCAAAAGCAAGCTAGGGAGGAAAGGGTTTATTTGGCTTACACTTCCATACCACGGTTCATCATCAAAGGAAGTCAGGACAGGAACTCACACAGGGCAGGAACCTGGAGGCAGGAGCTGATGCAGAGGCCACGGAGGAGTGCTGCTTACTGGCTTGCTCCTCATGGCTTGCTCAGCCTGCTTTCTTATAGAAACCAGGATCATCTGCCCAAGGGTGGACCCACCCACAATGGGCTGGGCCCTCCCACATCAATTGCTAATTAAGAGAATGTCCTACAGGCTTGGCTATAGACCTATCTCACTGAGGCATTTTCTCAATCGAAGCTCCCTTCTCTCAGTGGCTCTAGCTTGTGTCAAATTGACACAAAACCAATCAGGACAGACTTCCATACAAAACAGTTCATTAGACTGGTTCATTAGACCAGTATTAACAGTTGCCAACATTGGAAACAATGTAATTTTTTTAAGTGTCTGAGTGTTTCCCTACATGTGTGTCTGTGCACCACATGTGAGCCTGATGCTTGTAGAGGTCAGAAGAGGCCATGGAATCCCCTGGAACTGGAGTTACAGATGGCCACAATCCATGTGGATACTGGGCAGCAACTACTCTTAACTGCTGAGCCATCTCTCTAGCCCCTGGAAACAATTTAAATACCTCAAATAGACAAATCAACTGAAGTTCAAAACAGCAATGAGCTGTAGATATGTGCATGTGGGTGATTTCTCTGTTTCAGAAAGGGAGAAATACTTAATACTGTATATTAAGCAATAGTCATCTCAGGATGATGGGCATATCCATGCCTTTTCCAAACATTTTTCTCTATTTTCTAAGTTAATATGAATATGTGTTTCTTACAAGGGGAAAATAAACGTTTATTTCTTTAATTTGGTTTTGTGAGACAGGGTCTCACTAAGTGGCCTAAGCTGGCCTCAAACTCATGACCCTCGTGCCTCAGCTTCCCAAGTATTGGCATTACAGGCTTGCACTTCACATTTAGCCAAAATTTTAAGTGTGTGTGTGTGTGTGTGTGTGTGTGTGTGTGTGTGTGTGTACTTACTGATGTGCATGTGGTGTTTGTATGTATGTGTACATATGTGTACAGATGCACTTGTCCATGTGTGTACATAGAGAGGCCAGAGATTGAGGTCAGATGTCTTCCTCTATTGCTGTCCACCTGTTTTCTTAGACAGGGTCTCGCTGTCTAGCCCTGGATGCCCTGGAACTCTGAACTTGCTGTGTTGACTGGTCTGGAATTCGCAGAGATCTGTCTGCCTCCAGAGTTCTGGGATTAAAGGCATGTGCCACTATGCTCGGCTTCACCTTATTTTTTTGAGGCAGGTTCTCTCACTGGGGCTGGCACTGGCCGCGTGGGCCACACTAGTTGGTCAGTAAGCTTCCAGGACCTTCCTGCCTTGGCATCCCCGTTTGTGCAAGTTCAGGATCCAAACTCAGGCCCTCACACCTGTGCAGCAAGCAATTTCCTCTGCAAGCCCTCTCTCCAGACCCTACGTTTTCAACTTAAAAAAGATATACATCTTCTCACATAGCGGGAGGCGGTTCCCACAGCCCAGGAGTGGTGTGAACTACCAAAGTCTTTGGGAAAGGCTTCCTGGGAAGTTCACTTCCAGAATGAATGTTTGTATGTATAAAGCAAATGGGCTGCCAGGTTGCGCCACAATGCCTCTTCCCCCATAATGACAGCCTCACCACAGACTATATTTCTCACACACGAAAGCATATATAATTTTTTGTTAATTTTCCCCTCCCATTGTGTATTGAAATATGTTAGACACTCAAGAGGCGTGTTCTCGTGGTATTTTCTCCTATCTTCAAAACAGCTTCATAGAGTTGTGTCTATGGGACTTTAAAAAAAAAAGTCTCAGTGACTCCCTGCCTGTCAGCCACTCCTTGCCTGAGGGCTAATGCACAGTCCACAGTTCTGTGAGCGCAGGCAGCCATATTCACACCTTGCAGTTTCACTCTGGACACCAGCCCCATTGGCTGGAGGCTTAGCTCCTGAGCAGAAGACAAGCCAATCTGTGACTGGCCAGCAGCTTGCTTCCCAGGTTGTAGAGATAAGCTGGGCCCCACACAGCATCTCTCAATGAACAATGAGTGAGTCAGTGGGTTGAGGAAGACTTGTAACACCTCAGCATGTTGTGATCCTCATGGTGGGGGAGCTCCGGGGTTCCGAGGCAGCACCTTTCCTGCTGAAGCCGCTAAAACAGCTCTAACTACACAGCTAGTCTTCAACTCCAGACCCAAGGAGGCCCTCTCAAGAGGACATTGTTCTTAGCCCCATCATTTCCATTGTCCCCTTTCTTAATCTCCGGGTGCCTGTATCTAATCCACTTGCAGTCTCCACTTAGATGGTGTCCTGTAGGCTCTTCTCCAGTGTCGACAAGCAAGTTCTAGGACAGCCACCTAAATCTGTTCCTCTCGAAGTCTTCCGGCTCATCAGTGGCCACTCTTCCCCTGTAAGTGTTCAGAAAGGCTGGAGAATTCCCAGGTGCTTCACCCTCACACACTCCATTTTTAACTTGACACCCCTGGTCATGGCCTAGGGGATAGATGCGGCAGATACTGCTTATTTTGCCTGGACTATGGTCATCTGGCCTGCATGGACTGCTTCAGTAGTCACTAATTGGCCTTCTGTGGACCGTCTACCTCCAATACAATGCATATCACACCATTCTTGCTCAAAACCCTCTAGCTGCCTTTTATGTCTCCCAGTTCTTATCATGGCCCACAAGGCCCTCCTGGACTTGCCACCACCTCCCTCCCTTTTTTAAACTCTGATTCCCACCTCCAGTTCACCAGTCTCTTTTCTTGTCAGTCTTCAGGCTGCTCTCTCCAGGGCAACTATAATGGGTCTCTCACTGTTACTTGAATGCCCTATCACACGCTCACCCCAGGGCCTTTGGACCTCTCACACTGTCCCATGAATGCCCTATCACACGCTCACCCCAGGGCCTTTGGACCTCTCACACTGTTCCTTGAACAGCCTATCACAAGCTCGCCCCAGGGCCTTTGCACTTACTCTCTTCTATCTGAGATATTTCCTCCCTAAACATCTTCAAGGTCCTTTCCTCATGTCACTCGCTAAGATCCCTATTCACAAGTCACCTCTGCTAGAGAAGCCTGGCTTCTCAAACAAAGCAGTACTCATTCCCCAAGGGTTACCATGTATGGTTTCCAACAGGGAACAGCTCCAGGGAGCACCATTCACAGCATAAGCACCAGAGATTTGCATATCCAAGCATTTCATTACAGCAAAGCATGTTTGGGAGGGTGTGGATTTCCTAATCTGTGCAGAGAGAGGATACCAACAGCTCAGCTCCTTCCTGCCTTCCTGCCCCCCCCCAGTACCCAGCCAATGCCGTCCATCTCCCCTCTTTTAAGCTCTGTGAGACAAGGCTGTCTGCCTGTCCTTGGTCATTCTGTGATTTTGTGTCTAAAACAGTCCTTGGAATATACTGGACATTCAAGGCTTTTGAATGGATCATTTATTATCAGTCATGAACAATCCATCACTAGTAGGTTCTTAGAGGGGGGAAAACAAAAGCAAAACTCTCCTTTTTATCATCTTGTAACCATACAGATCCCAAACTCGTATTAATAAGTCTTGTTTTACAGATTGGGTGAGAGGGAGATGTTCCTAGATGATCAATAAGTCGCCCGAATTCTGGCAGCTGTAAAGCAGTCACCACTATAGAGATCGTATTTCCAAATCACATTTGCCTGGAAAGAATGGTGCCTGGATCAACCACCAAACAATACTACAACCTCGCATGTGTTAAATGATGGGAGAAAAGTGTACACTTTACTGTTTTGTAACAATAGACACAATATTTATTAGTAACAGTTCCTTAGTAATGGGAAATTACAGCAATCTGCCTTTTAATACTGCACTGAAATATAAAGCAATGGATTTTTATTTTAAATGAACTGATTTAAAAAGCTGTCAGGAAGGGTAGTATTTATGAGTACAGAAGAGGCCCGGGGAAATTAAAAACCGAAGGCTTTATTTATACATTAAAAAAAGAAAGAAAGAAAAAGAAAAAGTGGCGGAAACCAGCAATTACAGTCCCGAAAGTTCAAATGAGATAATGGTAGATGTTTCCCCGGCGGGTTAATTAAAAGAATCAGCAGGCTCACATAGCTGTTTTGAGGCACTGCGTGAATACCAATGAGTATGTCACATGACAGGAATGTCGATCCAAGAGCATAACATGTTAGCATCACCATTTTTCTTTCAAGGAACAGGAGAGTGGCTTTCTAACCACAATAATATCCACTGACTAATATTCAGATGCCACTCACGCTGAGCTTTGCAGCGGGGACCACGAAGGGGCATCTCTGAGTGTGAGTGGCAAGCACAATCGCTGAAATGACAGCAGACAGGCTGGGCACAGCGTGTCCACTGCGGCAGACAGTGTCCTCTCGCTGGCCCTGTTGGCGACGGTGACACAAACTAGCATCAAAGCCAAAGAGAAAAGATGAGAATAAAATAGGAGATCATAGATAGATAGAGACAATGCCGCCCGTCCAGCTTCTGCTGAAGAAACGCCAAGGCACACACATGAGACTAGCACCTTCTGAGCAGTTTCTCCTGAATCTGTAATCAGTAATCACTTACAAATTAAAATGGAATCTCATAGAAGGATAAGCGTGAGAAACAGTGTGCACTCCCTCCTGAGTCCCTTTAGGATAATCAAGTCCGATATCAAGAAAGCACAGCTGGCCTTGTTCTCAGTCAGTGGTCAGGTCAACTGCACCGTGTTCCCCAGTGAAACAGGGCCTTTAAAGAGACATTGAAAAGTAATTGAGCTTAGAAGGTTGGGGCCCTAATCCAACAGGATTTATGTCCATACGAAAAGGAAGAGAGACCAGGCACATGGAAAAGGCTATCGGAAGATACAGGGTCAAAGAGGTTGTCTGCATACAGACAAGGAGAAGCAGAAGCCATCAGTGCTGGCATCAAGTCTTAGACTCCCAGACTCCAGAACTATGACAAAGATGAAGTTCAGTTAATGAAACCATCGGTATTATAACAGCCCAAGCCGTTGACTACATCATACCCCCAAAACTTACTTGAGCACAGACATCAACTTTCAAAATAGCTCGGAGGTTGTCTAGGGTAATTGAAAGAACTGGTCTTCAGCTGTCTCATCACGAACACCTGCACTTCTTATCTTCCCCATGAAGCATCATCAAAAGTATTGTTCCTCCATATTCATCCTGCTAAGACAAATGAAAAACATAGAATCAAAAATGCTCGCCTTTCGTAACAGTGCTTGAATGCTGTCCTTTGCTTACCAGAAAGGCTCTGCTGTGCAGACCACTTAGGAACAATAGTAAGACTTCCCCGGGCTACTTGGTCACCCCCCCCCCCCCCCCCCCCCCCCCAGTAGGCAGTCCTAGGTGTTGGCCCATGTGATGCCCCCAAGTGTCCCTGGCAGCAGATCTGATGAAGGCCAAGCAAGAAGAAAGATGATGTTAATAAGGGCCATACAATGAGCAGATGACAGGTCGAGGGCTCAAATGTGGCCTGTTAGAAGCCACCATCCAGGAGCTTACCCACACTGCCTTACATCCCTGAATTCGTTTCTCACAGAGCTTATCTGAGCTGCTGCTCAATAACGCTGAGCCTCATGGGCGAAATGGCGACAGCCTGGAGACACTGAAGGTGAAGGAGAGTTTGCATGTGTCAGAATAGAATGAGAGCACATCTGTCACATCAAGTGCCGCTCATACGATATCGATTAGTCCAACATGACTACTCGTCGCACAGCCTCTCTTTGGAAACCGGTGAAGTCCCTCTTCTTTGTCTCAGGCTTAACACAAACTCCAGCTATGAATGGGTCACTCCGAGTCAGGTATTCGGCAACTCCAGCGGAAAAGTTAACAGCTTTGGAGTAACCTATGCCTGGGGAGAAACATGGCGCAACCCAACAGGGCTCTGGGCTACCAGCCTTGCCTGGTTCTTACAGCTCATTCTTGCAAGGGTAATGGACACTGAAAAACCCTCTTAGCCAGCAATGAATGTAATCCATGTCACCAGTAAAACATTAGCTCTAGTATTCCTTATGCTAATTCATACATCATCTATAGTAGATTTTTCTACTGTCTTACAACAATGTTTTCATCTCTGGAGTAGATACTATTCATTTAGATTGTCCAAATGATAGTAATTGTCTGTGTTAATCAAGAATCTTCAGAGAAAAAGAATAAATTCTTTGTGTTTTCATGCATGCTTCTATATGCATGTGTGGAGAGAGAGAGATTAATTTTAAGAAGTTGAGTTGGGGTATAGCTCAACGGTTGAGTGCTTGCTTACCTCACAGCACCAAATCTCGAATTTGACCTATAGCACTGAAAGAACATGATGGTGACAAGGACTTTTCTCTGGTGACTGTGATGGAGGCACACAGAAGACTGAAGACTCGGGAAACAACTCGGGAAGAGCTGGTGCTGAGACGAAGCCTGAGGCAGTCCTTTAGCTGAACTCATTATTGGCTGGAAGAGGAGTCCCAGCAATGGTCCAGTATCGATGGTGTGTCAGAAACCAGAAACCTTGAACCAGACCAACAACTCATTGCAATGAACATGTGCATATCAAGTTGTTTGCACAGCAAAACATATTGGTGACAAACCACAGCTTCCAATGCCGCTGCGACAATCAAGTATGTAATGGAGAGATGGGAAAGATGGAGGAATGGATTGGTGTGTACAAGGGGGAGAGAAGCGGAACTAGAGACCCTGCAGCTGTGACATGTGTGAGAGAAGATCTTTGCTGCTGCTGAGTCCATGTTTCGGTCCAGAGTCCTGCAGCAGCTGGAGGCTGTGTTGATATCCAAGGTCCGTGCTGCCACAGAAGGCCATGTTTGAGTCTGTGGTCCTGATGCAGCTGGGAGCTGTGTTAATGTTTATGGCATGTGTTGCTAACCACCTAGGACTGTGTAGATGTCCGTGGTCTATGCCACTGCCTGTGGCCACGTCGTTGTTCATGGGCTGTGCAGCCACCTGGGGCCATGTTGATATTGGCAGTCTATCAGTGGTCTGTGCTGACAAAGGTCCATATTGGTGTCTGTGGCCCATGTTGCTGCCTGAGGCCATGTTGATGTCCTCAGCCTGTGCTGCTCCCAAGGGCTATGATGGCATCCATGGCCTGTGCTTCAGCAGAGGGCCGTGTTGATGTCCATGGGGCTGCCACCAGAGGCCAGTGTGCTGATCCTGGAGACCATGTGTTGTTCATGGTCCATGCTGTTGCTATAGAAACCATGTAGAGCCCAGATCTGTGCTCCTGCTGACTGTGAAGGGCAAGGAAGCTTCTTCTGCAGTGGCATCGATGACTACAGACACACAGTTGAGAAGGAGGGACACAGAAGGCCTCTGCAATAACCACTACCCCTACCACTCCCCAAAAGTAACAGCCTAAAAAGGAAGCCATCTAAGAGAACTCTTAAAAGTTGTGGTGAGGATGCTGAAGTGTAGTTCTCCACAACTGATGGCTTCTGGCAGAGGTGCGGGTGGAGAAGGACTCAGTTCTCTTTAGGGGGCTGGCCACTGGGAGTTTGACCACGCTCCCATGAGTATACGGACAATGAAACTGGACTTCTTCATTTGTTTGTTTGGTTGGTTTGGTTTGGTTTGGTTCTTTTTTCTTTCTTTCTTTTTTGGAGGGAGGGAGTTCATAAGGGTGGAGAGCAGAAATGAGAGGATTGGGAAGTGAGTATGATTGGGGTGCATGATGTGAAATTCCAAAATAATCAATAAGAATATTATATTGAAAAAAACATTCACAGAAACATCCAGAATGAATGTTTAACCAGTTTTGCAGACACTGTGTCCCAGATAGCTTCATACTACCCCAACAATAGCAATCCCTGTATTCCTACTAAATTTTGCATTCCTACTACATTTAAAAAATATATTGCCACACTGCACTACAAGAAGACTAAGGTCCTGTAACAAATACCTATACCCTCGGGGGGAAAAAATCACTGGCTTACAGACTAAAAATGTTCTTTCCCTTTCAGGGAACAAGCAGGCCAAGGTGAGGGTTCCGAGTGTACTGCACACTGCTCTGTGCATCACAGAGACACTGAGAAGATATGCAAACTCCAGCTTCAGCTCCCAAGGCTACTCTGGATACTGACGCTCGTAGATCTCAGGAAGGAGGCTGGAGGAAGGTGTGCACCAGCCACGAGCACAGGAGGAAGCTGATAGTCTCTAAAACACACACACACACACACACACACACACACACACACACACACACGCATGCTTGCACCCACATGTACGTGTGCATGCAATACCCAATGCTAGCAGAAAGAAGTGCTGTGAACACATATTTCCTATGTGTGACTTTATCGTCAAAGCTGTCTCGCTCATGGTCCTGGTTTATTTCTGTCACGGTGATAAACACTATGACCAAACTTGGGGAGGAAAGGGTTTATTTGGCTTACATGTCCAGATAACAGTTGGTCACTGAGGGAAACCAAAGCAGGAGCAGAAACATTGCTGCTTACTGGCTTGTTCTCCAGGGCTCACACAGCTTGCTTTTTTTTTTGTATAACCCAGGACCACCTGCCCAGTGGTGGCATAGGCCCCAGTGGGCTGGGTCATCCCACCTCAATCCTTAATCCAGTAAGGAATAGTCATTGGAATTACAATTAGTAGTTGTAGTAATTGAAAAGCAAAACCATGCTTCAGAGTGGAGAACCAAACTGCATGGGTACCTGGGGTTCATCTGGCCCCTCCATTTGGTAGCTGTATGGGGAAGTTACTAAACTCTTAAAAGTCCATTTTCTAATGTAAAAATGAGGTGATCCCTATACTGAGTGCTCCAGAGGGTTTCTCAGATAGCCCACTTCAATGCTGATGCATCAGCTCCCAGCTGCTAGGAATGTTGACAGCAGAACTCTGAGCTGATACGATAACCTTGCCCAGAATCACACCTCTCCCAGGGCCATCTGGTAGCCAATGACTAATGGAGTACATTGAGGGTTAAAATGCCTAGACCCTTTGCCACAAGATAGGCAAGCTCTGAAGAGCAAGTTCTGGGACCAGCAGAGAGGTGCTCTGCAGGGAAAGCTCCACTGTAACCCCATCCAGTGGTGCACCTGCCCTTTTCCCTCTATCCTTTCTGTTCCTGCCCTTCCTGTCCCCATCTTGGCCTTCAGTCCCCATGAGTGCTGATCCCTAAGGCGTTCCCTAAGGAAACTTCCCGCACTCACAGTTAGTTCCCTCACAGAGTCGAATTCCTGGAGACGGAAGGTCTTATCTCATAGGCTCTAAAGGATTAGAGGGAGATAATGGTGGCATGATCAGAACTGAGCATGTCACGGAATAAGCACTCATTGACTATTTGTTGATTTGAAAGAATGGACGATGTTTTATCCTGTTTGCAAGGACTGGCAGGTGTCTGGGGCAGGGTAGCAGAGCCCTTGCCTGGCATTTGCAAGTAAAAACTGTGAAACAAGAGAGGCTAAGAAAATGTTCATGACTATTCAAACTCCTCCGTGTCTAAATTATATTGAGCACAAAATGTAAAAGCTATTTGTCATGTTTTAACGCCATTGCTTTTTACAGCCCCCAAACGCATGCGTGGGTCTTAGCTGCAAAATGTGCAAGAGGAAAGCTACAAAATCAAGAGCCACATATTAGTGACAACTTTCATTTCGCCCTCATTTTAGGACAGGGCTGTCACTCTGCAGATGAGCACGGCAAATACTGCGATGGGAGTGACAGACAAATCTGTCAACCTTTCTCTCTTGAAAGCCTAAGAGCAGCGTTTGAGTTGGTGCATCCCCCCACACGCCTTTAAGCCTGAGTCTTGCTGCAAGCTTAGTGGAGATATAAAAACTCTTACATCTCTGGAACCTCAGTGGCACCAATGTCCCAGGCACACGGTGTCCGGATGCTCTGTTCGTGGTCCTGCCTCCTGAACTGTTTGAGTGAGCGCTGCAGTGAGCTGGCTTCTTAAGCGTCACTGTCTCCAGCCGGGACTTTGTTTCTCACGGGAGTGTTCTCTATTTTAATGTGAAGAGGGTATCCAAATAATTTACTCTTCAGACCACTGGAGGCAATGTCTCTTATTAAAATTTGATTGGTGTAGGGGACTAGGGAGATGGCTCCAGCTGGCTGTTAAGCATGCAGGATGAAATGCGTTCAGATCTCCAGCATCCTCATGAAACACAGCAGGGGGAAACAGGAAGGTCTCTAGGGCTTGGTGGCCAGCCAGTCTAGGTGACTAGAGGGCTTCAATTTCAGTGAGGGCCCTTGTCTCAGAAAAAAAAAAGGGGGGAGAGCAATTGGGGAAAGCACCCAGCGTCAATTTCTGGCCTCCACATATATGTGCCCTCATACACCACTCCCCACGTGTGTACATATACATACATACATACATACATACATACATACATTCAAATACATAAAAACATTTTGTTAGTATATATGTTCATTGTACATATGACTGAGGTTTGGGTTTTTTCCATTTTTTATACATTTGTCTATTTATTTTGTGTATATGCACACGTGTAAAGATCAAAGGACAAATTACAGGAGTCAGTTTTCTCCTTCCATCATGTGGGTCCTGGAACAAACTCAGATAGAAAGACTTGGCAGCTGGGGCTGGAGAAATGGCTCAGTGGTTAAGAACACTGGCTTTTCCAGAGGACTAGGGTTCGATTCCCAGGACTTACATGGCAATTCACAACCATCTGTAACTCTAGTTCCAACACTCTCTTCTAACCTCTTTAGGCTCTAGGCATACATATGGCACACAGGCAGACATTCAGACAGAACACCCATATGCATAAAAGAAAAAGAAAAAAGAAAAAAAAAGAAAGCCTTAGCAGCAAGTGCCTTTACCCTCTGAGCCACCTTGCTGGCCCCTTTTTTACATTTTAAAACTGATGTTTATTTCAGGAACTTTCTTTTTAAAATTTTCAGATTGCATCTGCATTGTACACTGGTACTGTGTTTCATAAGGACATCTTCGGCAAGTACATGGCATACTTCGGAAAGTTGCTGAAGGAGTTCACCTGTGCAGAGGACCCCCAGCACTCTCCTTTATAACCCCTCCCATGTGAGTACACATGCCGCCCACATGGAAGGGGGTGGAATTACCAGCCTCTGTTGGATCAATCTCCTTAAAGCGAATGTCAAAGAAACATCCTAGGATGTCAAAACTTCCACAGATTCCGACTCATCTCTCCTCTTCAGATAGATGAATCATTCACCAGGGCGAGCAAGGCCCTCAAAGACGAACTATATTTGCATAAAACAGAGCAGATAATAACCATTTTCTCCAGGAGAAAAAATGACAGTTCCATCAAAGATATTCCCTCTACCTTTCTGGGTGTCACTCACAACACTGCTTTTAAAATTGCATCTGTGAGAGAAAATGTTTGGAAAGGCGATGGTAAAAGCTTTGTAAAGTACCACTCACAAATATCTCCCCCTCCCTCTTCTTGGTTCCCAACTTTCACTGTGTGTGTGTTATCCGCCCTCACAAAGGGATCCTGTGGAATACTTTCAACTTCAGATTCCACAGAACATTTCCCATCTGAGGCTCTCAAGTGAATGATTTTGCAGTGGGTGGTTTTATAAAAAAAGGTCCCGAGTGAAGGTGATCTGTATGTAACATTTACCTGCACAGTATCTCCTGAACTACTGACAGAAAGCAGTGATTGGCCAGTATCACCGTCCAAAGGCGGAGACAGAGCTGGATCGGCCATCTGGAAATCCATTATCACTGGGCTAATGCCTGCATTCACCTCTGCAGATCTGGTTTCAGCTTCATCGTTAAAAGTGAGCTGGGAGGTCTTGGTTTACCCATATTCAGGATCCATTATGCAGTTTAGCTTAACAAAACGCCTTTGCTTAGAGATCTCCATTTATCAGAAGCCAGCCTAGGCAAAAAAAAAAAAGGCCTGTCTGCTGAACCTTTGCCTTCTTCTCTGACGGTTTCCCTACTCTGCTTCTCACCCCAACCCTGGGCAAAAATCATGAAGCAGGCAGTGAATTCAGGCTGCTCTTTATTCATGAGTGTAAAAGACACGGAGACACAGCAGAGACAGCCAGCCGGTATCGTAGTCCCGCACGGAAGGCAGTACCTTTGAGTCTCATCTGTGATTTGGGGCTAACAGCCAGCTCCACATCCTGAGGAGTTTTGAAAGGAAAGAATACATTCAATCATTTGCCGTGATTGAATTAGAAGTACCCTTTTATTGTGCTTGTATTCCTGTCTGGAATTTTCCACAGGCCTTTGTCAATCTACCAAAGCCTGCACTCTCTTAGGACTCTTCTCCAATCCTAACCAGGTCTTATTCACAGGCTTTGCCTGCTTCCTCTGTAGTAGGGACATTTCCCCCCTTCCTTCCCTTTTCCCCACTGGTATAAACTCTGCTAAGTATGGCCTGGTCCAGCCGAGAACCAGTGGCAGGAAGAGGAAGGGACGCTGAGTGCCTGTGAGGTATACCAGGGTATATATGTGAGTTCTCCAGGGTAATTTCAGCACCTGCACTAAATGGCCAGGATCTCAAAAGGGGGGAAGGTCCAACTTTTCAATTTCACAGCTCAGCAAGGGCAGGGGAGTCTTCAGGGCCACTCTACCCTAGGACCAGCCCTGTCCTACAGGAAGATAAAGATGATTGTCACTGTTCATCTGGATTTCAAACTCTCGTGGCTTCTCGACATCCTCAGCCAATGAAAATGTTGACGATATCCATTTCCTGTGATTCTGAGACAGGCCTCGTTGGGAACTCTCTGCCAGTGGCAAATAGATGCTGAGTCCTTTTAATTTCCACCATCACCTCCCGCACGTCCGCCCACTAAGCTGGAACCAGACTATTTTAGACCAGCTCAAAAGCATTCCCTAGAGGATTGTCAGTAGATTTTTTTTTAAAGCTTTCCAAGCAGGTTTCTCCAAATATCCATCACCATTTTGTTCTTTTATAGTGCTACGATAAAGCACCATGACCAGAGCAACCTGTAAAAGGGAGCATTTAATTGAACTTATGGTTTCAGAGGGTTCCAGTCCATGATGGTGGAGCGAAGTTCAGTGGCAGGAACAGCTGAGAGCTTGTGTCTCAAGCTGAAAACAGGAAGTAGAGATTAATAGAAATGGGCTAAATATAAGAGTAAGAGCTAGACAATGATACGCCTGAGCTAATGGCCAAGCAGTTTAAATAATGTAAGCGTCTGTGTGTTTATTTTACGAATGGGTTCGTTCAGGGAACCAGGGACTGGCGGGACTTGGGAGCTGGAGAGAAGCTCTCCAGCAACAGAGCACACTGGGAATGATGCAAGTCTTTTGAAACTTAAAGCCCGCCCCCGGTGACTCACCTCCTCCAACAAGGCTACCACCCAATCCTTCCCAAACAGTTCCACCAACCGGGGATCAAGTACTCAAGCATATGAACCCATGAGAGCCGTTCTCATTCAAACCATGACAGTCATTTTAAACACAGTTTGGTTTATTTTTAAGAACTGAAAGCTGAGATTTGTGCGGACTTGAATGAAACTATTAGAGAGGAGACCATGCTTGCTAAATGGAAATGTTTCTATACAAGGCCTCAGCTACTGCACTCTTGCCTCTGTCCCTAACCATAGGAAGACCCCAGGTCATGTAGTGAAGGCTACCCCATGCAGCATAGCTCTTGAGCACAAAGCACACAACTCTATAGCTTATCTTCCCCGACACACACACACACACACACACACACACACACACACACACACACACACATTCCTAACAATGTTGTACAAATGTGACTGTTTCTTCAAAGCTTTAAGGGGAAAAAAAACTACGAGGAATAACTTGCATGGTTAGTAATGGTTGACTAGGAGGACAGTGATAGGCCCGGAACAGGAGCTAGAGAGAGAGAGAGACTCCATGAAGAAAGCAATAGAAGAAGGGACAGTGGGTGTTAGTCTCTGTGTGCAGAGGGGACCCAAAGGCTTCCCCAGCACCAGGGACAGCACCACCCTCCACATTACTTATGGACAAGGCTTCTTAAAAAAAAAAAAAAACTATGTGTTTTTACATTTGTTTGTTTGTTTTTTATGTGTGTATTTGTACAGCATGTGAAAGTGATAGGTCAACTTGCAGAAGTCAGTTTTCTCTCTCCACCATGTGGGGTCCAGAGATAAAACTCAGGTCATGAGCCTTGATGGCAAGCAAGCTTACCCACTGAACATCTCATTGACCTCTAGGGTGGGCTTCCCCAAAGCTGTTCACCATTGGCTGGGTGTGATGGCGCACACTAATCTTGGCACTTGGAAGGCAGGGGCAGGTGGATCTCTGTGAGTTTGAAGCCAGCCTAATTTTCATAGGGTGTTTCAGGCCAGCCAGGGCTACATCGTTAGATGCTGTCTCAAATAAATAAAGAAGTTAAATTAAAAAGGTAGTGATCATTAGGAATAATGGTAATAATTGAAGAGACTCTACTGAAAATTCAGGTTATCATATCTTGCACCCAGAAACAAATCTGTGGGTCTGGGCTTGGGGCTCTACACTTTACCCATGTCACTCTTATAGAGGAGTCTGGAGAAGCCCTTGAGATCTGTGGGGCATCAACCTTCATTATACAGAACAAAAATGGACATGAGTGCCGTTGAAGGAGGTTCTGGGTCTTTGGAGTGGAATCCCACATCAGGGTGTGGTGCCAGAGACAGGTAGCCTGAAGATTGTCCGTGGAAGGCTGTTATTAACACGGCTTAGGGAGAGGTGTGTGGTAAGATGTAGAGTTTGTACTTTCAGCCCCAAACTCTGCTTTCACAGGACTTAGCTACTCCGTGTACACGCATTAAAGGTAATGTGGTGTTTAGTCACCGCTCTCTAGTCTACTGACATGGACTGTTGGACAAAGTTGAACCTAGAGGGGAAAATGTCTTAAGAACAATGCCCGGTTAATAAGCAATGATTGGCTGGGAGGAACAACTATATTTGGCTTCAAAGTGAGATGATGCAGACATTTCCTCAACTCTGCAGGGAACAATTTCTGCATTTGTATTTATTCCCATGAGATAAACAATGTTCACAGTGTGTACATTGTACAAAGAAGGGTTACTTAAGACAGCTCTCCACTCTCCAAAGATATACAAAAGCACACATACTGTTCATTCAATTCTAATGACCTTCTCAAAAAGAATATCTCTTTAAAAACAAAAAGAGGACATGAATTTATTGGGATAGAGGAGATGGGTCTGGAGGAAGTCAGAGGATGAAAAGGAGGTGAATGTGGTCAAAAGACATCGTACAAAATTCTCAAGGAATTAACAAAAATTGTTCTTTAATAAAAGAATACCTCAGGGCTGTAGAGATTGCTCATTAGCTAAGAACACTGGCTGCTCTTCCAGAGGCCCCGGTTTGGATTCCCAGCATCCACATTGTGGCTCACAACCACCTGTATCTCCAGTTCCAGAGAATATGACACCCTCTTCTGGCCACTGCAAGCACCAGGTGCACAAGCACAGGTACATTTGTAAACAAAATACCCATACACATAAAATAAGCCATAAAAAAATTTAAAGAACTTGATTTTGAAAATGCCTAATGGTAGAAATGTGTATCCAAAAACCTTTTCCTAATGTTCTAGAAAGGATATCATATTCATTAGAGTTAAGACAACCTATTAAATACATTAAGTACCTAAGTATGTTAGTTATATTTTAGCAAGACATAAAACAATAACAGTGTGTGTCTGTGCATGTATGTATGTATGTATATATGTATGTATGTATGTATATATGTATAAAACTCTTCATTTCAAAGAAACATCTCACTCTTCAGTCACATCTTGACAACTGAAGTTTACTTGAGTCAAATTCATTTTGCAATTAAGTCTGTGCAAGCATTCTGCTCAGGAGCCATCTCTGCCAGCACAAACCCCTACATCTGTCACTGAGTCACATGCAACGTCAGGCTGCTTTTTAATGATTTTATTTTGGTCTGCAGGGGGCAGGGAGGGTGGCAAGAAAGACTGAACAAGACAGAAAAGCTGTCAGAAAAATGGACAGACTCCAAAAGCCAAGTAAGCTGCCTCCTCAACAAGGCATTGCTTTCTTTGTTGTTTATCATATGCTGAAGTAATCTGCATATTGTTTGAGAAGATGGAACTTTCCATGCATTTCCATCATCTCAAAAGCCAATGGCTGCCCCCTCCCACTGCCGTCTTGTTGCTATGGAAACAATGGTGTACAGTAAGACAAGGAATGATGTCATCGGTTTTAAAAAAAAAAAATTTTAACAAAGGGGTCCTCTGCAACGAACACAGAAATTTCCTTCCTTTGGCAAAATATTTTGAAATATATATGTATTTCAAATATATATATATCATACATATATATAGCTGCATTTATAATTCACCCTACAAGAATAACATCCAGTCATAAAGATACTTTAGACATCTTTGTTCCAAATTATTTCATTTTTAAAACTTCAATAAAAATTATAAATTATATGTTAGGCAGCACGCATTAGAATTATTTCTTGTCCTTTCAAATATTACACGGCAGTCGGCTTTTTTTTTTGGTTTTTCAAGACAAGGTTTCTCTGTGTAGCTTTGCGCCTTTCCTGGAAACTCACTTGGTAGTCCAGGCTGGCCTCGAACTCACAGAGATCCGCCTGGCTCTGCCTCCCGAGTGCTGGGATTAAAGGCGTGCGCCACTACCACCCCGTTAAACTTTTTTTTTTCCGATGAATTGATCGATATCGCTTGATCGATCAATCAATCATCGATTCATGACGTCATCAGTCAGTCGCGGGAATCGAACTCGCCACCTCTGCCACCACGGGCCGGTCGCCTAACCTCAGAGCCACCTCTCCGGGTCGCTGGCAGTCGGTTTTTCTTATATGGAAAGAGACCGGTTTAATATTTGCCGTACCAACCTGGAAAAAAAATCATTTCGGCTTTGTCTCAGCCTAGGGAAGTTTCTAAGACTTAAATTATCAAAAGCTGCGGCTGGGCTAGATGTCATCTTACTCTGGGCTGAAATGTGTGTGCGAGACAACTGTCTTGGCTCTCTAATCTGGAAAATAAGACGACGCCATTTATATCATCAGTCGTGTATGAAGACTTGACCTAATAAAAAGTCGGTCACGTGTTCGGCATTCTGTAAACGCCAGCCTGATGGCACCAAGGCTGATTTCTTCAGCACACCCGGACTGAGTGGAAGTGAGTGGCTACTCAGCTCTAAGGAGAAGATCCCAGCTTAACCTGGGGTTTGCCGTGAATCAGCTATGAAGTGAACTAGCCGCATAGCAGATAATCGAGTGCGGGCTGCCCTTGGAAAAAGATGCCCCCCCCTACAAAATTCAAGGTCAGGGGACAGCATGGTAATTCTGGAGGGGGCTTGACACTGAGCGCTATCCATATTGGCATTCCTCACAAGCTCAATTACTTGGAGCACAAAAATATCACATTCTAATATCTGCCCTGTGGCAAAGGCAGCCTGGGAGCGGTTCAAACGCCTCCCTTCTGCCGTCTGCCTGGGTCCAGACTGCTAAATATTTGGTGCCAGTGGTTACGGTTGATTCCATTTCCAGAAATGCAAAGCAGCTGGAAAGCATTTTTTCTCGTAGTGGAAAAAGTCCGCACTCTTACATATCTTTTCAGCAAACACAGGAAAACATTATGATACGTACAGAAATTAACTCTAATGCAATGTAAAGCACACAATTTACGAAACCCCAAACGGGAAATAAAGGTCATGTTAGTACTGTCATGATTTTGCTCGTATTTCATGTTATCGTTTATGACTACTGGCTATGGGGAAGCTGATCATTTTGTTGGTGCTGTTCTGCAAATTTAGCAGAGTGAAGTTTGAGATGATTTGAAATCAGGGCCAGTGAAATGGCTCAGCAAGTAAAAATACTTGCTGCTCAAATCTGGAGACCCGCATCCAATGCCCAGATGATCGCATAGTGGAAGGTGAGAACTGGCTCTCCAAAATTATCCTCTGACTTCAACGTGCACACTATGGCACATGAACACCTGCACACACACACACACACACACACACACACACACGCACGCACACGCACACGCACACACACACACATACACATGCACACCACATCATAGACACAAACGAGAATAATAATAAATAAAAAATTTAGAAGTGTCCTGAAATCGTAAAATTAAATGTTACTGTAAGTTTTCTTCACTCAATATTTTAAATTATTCTGTGGGGGAAAAGAGAAAATAAATGGATACTTGGCTCTTATGCTCTTTTTATTCCTATTTTACACAGGCCTTATAAACATTGGACCATAAACACCGGTAATTCAGGCAAAAGGTTAAAATAAGCCAGTCTTGGCTCCGTTGTTTTTCTTCCTGGTACAGTTAGACTTAACAATATCTGGAGTAAAACCTTTCCTTGTAGAGATATCTACATGTATCATGAAATAGGCTGCATCCCGTTCCACCGTCACAGAAAGGCCCTGTGAAGCAGCTCTGTGGCTGTTTTACATCAGAAGAAACCAAGGCTGAGAGAAGATGAAGTATGGATGCTGCAGACAAGAGAGCCAGGCATTGCTAAAGCCCGGATAAATCCTCTGAGTGCACCCACGTGGGTATTCTTCGAGCACCAGGACCCGTGTGGACTATCTCTAAAAGCTGGATGTCAACTCTTCTGAAAACTTTAGTTGGTATCATTCTTAGTTGCTTTTGGTTTCTATATAATATATTGTGTTCGGTTAAAGTCTACAGTAATAGTAACAATTCCAAGGAGGTTAGTTGTTGTTGTTGTTGTT
>CABHPH010160610.1:0-56059 GCA_902168325.1 Peromyscus nudipes | reverse complement strand
GAACAACTGTAAGTACACATTTGTGAATCAAAAGAGTACCCAGGAGGGATTATTAAATGAAACGTGGTACAACTGTATGATGACACCAGTTAACTATATCAATGTTATTGACAGGACATGTGAGATATTTATGTGAAAACATGAATAGTAGGCACAATATAAATCTGATTTTAAAATGTAAAAGCATATGAATAGTGCAAAGTATGTGTTTGTAATCCCTTTAAGGCTTTAGGGTCTCTTATCTGAATTATTGGGACCAAATATGTTTTGGATTTTGGAGCAGTTTGGATTTAGGAATTTTAGGTTAAGAACGCTCAATCAATATAACTATTACTGTTACTCTCTGGGTGGTAGAGCTTGTGGGTGATTTCTAGAGAATCTGTATTTTGTCCTTGGGATTTTCTCTGAATGAACTCATGGTGATATGATATGATATGATATGATATGATATGATATGATATAATATAATATAATATGGCATGGAAAACCCCTCATTTATTTGAACAGAATAACAACTGGGCTGGCGAGAAGACTCAGCAGCTCAGGGCACTTGTTCTTATAGAAGACCCAGGTCTGATCCCTTGCACCCACGTGATGGCTCACAACCATCTGTAACTCTAGTTCCAGGGCATCTCAAAACCTCTTCTAACTTCTGCAGGTACCAGGCACAGAGATCTGCCTGTCTTTGCCCACATGCACGCTGTAGTGACAGATGCTTGCCACTCTGTCTGGTTTTCACATAGGTGCTGGAGACCTAAACTGAGTTCCCCATGCCCTTGCGATAGGCAGGTAATCAAGTGAACCATCTACCCAGTTGCACAAGTAATATTTAACGCCTGGTGTTGTGGCTCACGTGTATCATCTCAGCAATCAGGTGACTGAAGCGAGACGAGTGCCATGAGTGAGGCCAGCCTGGGCTACAGATTGAGGTCTTGTCTTCCCCACCCCAAATTAACATTTAACAATATTAGAAAGTACATAGGTAAAGAATACAACTTTGTGTTTCTTAGATGTGTTGCTCAAATCTTAAATTGTTCTTAAAATAAAAAACCTGGTACCAGATATTGCAGCAAATGTTGAAAGATCAGAGAGACAAAGGAACAAGCCACCTCTTACCTCTAGGACTCCTCAGCCTGAAAAAGCCTCAGTTTCTGTCTCCTCATGCCTTATATACCTTTCCCAGCCATCACCTCCTTTCTAGTGCTGGGATTAATGGTGTGTGTACTTCCCGAATACTGGGATTAAAGACATGTGATTCCCAAGTACTGGGATTAAAAGTGTGTGCCACCACTGCCTGGCCCTGTTTCTCTCCTAGACTGAGTCAGTCTCATGTAATCCAGGGTGGCTTTGAACTCACAGAGATTCAGATGGATCCCTGCCTCCCAAGTGCTAGGATTAAAGGTGTGTGCCACCACTCCCTGGCCTCTATGTTTAATCTAGTGGCTTACTCTGTTCTCTGATCTTCAGGGAAATTTTATTAGGGTACACAATATATCACCACAGATATGCATTATGTGCAAGCATTTGATGTAGAGAATTGTACTATCATGGGTAGAGATTAAATAACTTGCCATTGTGCAGATGTGGGGTTTGGGGCTAAAATGAGGCAGTTTGGCTCTGTCTTTGCTCATAGTTTCTCCTTTTATTATTTTTTTGGATTGGTTTTCGAGACAGGGTTTCTCTGTGTAGCAGCCCTGGCTGTCCTGGAACTCACTCTGTAACCAGGCTGGCCTTGAACTCATAGAGATCTGCCTGACTCTGCCTCCCAAGTGCTGGGATTAAAGGTGTGCATCACCACATCCAGCTCCTCATTGTCTCATTACTATAGTTGCTACAGTGTTTCATCTGTCAGTCATTCTGTTTTAAGTTAGGGGGAAATTCAGAAAAGCATGGTTCATGCTTCCTTCTTCAAGATGTATTTGAATAAATTAAGAAAACAGATGATGAATTGTGTGTAGCACCTGATGTGATTGTATGAAATACTACACATATGACAATGGTGTGCACCCCTTATTTATAAAGAAAAGTACATACAGTAGGGATAAGTATAGAAAGCCTTTTAATGATAGGTCTGCTTGTTGAAGTGTGGGAGCCACTGGAACAGACAGTATGTAGTCTACAGGGACTCTTAGGGAAGAGGGGTCCTCACAGAGGACTTGGGCCTGAAAGAGTGGATAGAATACAGATTGGTAGAACAGCCCAGGGAGGGTGTGGATCATCCAAGGAAGAATGGTGTGTCAGCCACTCTGGGAGTATCACCTCCAAATTTAGGCATCAGATCTTATGACTTTAAGACTAGAGTTATACAAATGTTAAGGTACAAGATTTTTCTGTTTGTATTTAAGGCCTACTCTACAAAGGGAAACACATGCCAGATACTGTAAACCTGGCTAGGAAACCATGGGTGGGAAGTTCATAGTCTCAGGGGTGAACCTACAGCTACTATTCTACTATATGGGCACAGTATCAAACCGTCCTCTAAATTCCCCTCTCTCTACTCATAGATTAGTGAGGGTCTCAGACCTCATCAGAGAAGTTTCTCTGGGCAATGGGCAGCGGCTACTACAGAAACAAATGCAGAGAGTGTCAGTGGAGTGCCCAGTCACAAACTGAATGTGTACATCACCCCTCCCCTGAAGACCCAGGGACCATTGTAGAAGAGGGTCGGAAAGCTGTAAGAGCCGGAGGTTGGAGCCAGATTGTGTCTTCTGGGTATGACAGGACCACTGCACTCGTGGATTCACAGCAGCTGTGGCTGCCTGCACAAGACCCACACAAGATCAAGCCTATCAACAGTCCAGCTTAGAACCCGGGGAAATGGTTCATGAGACCCAACTCTTTTTTTTTTTTAAATAAAGACAGGGTTTCTCTGTGTAACAGCCTTGGCTGTCCTGGAACTTCTTTTGTAGACCAGCCTGGCCTTGAACTCAGAGATCCACCTGCCTCTGCCTCCAGAGTGCTGGGATTAAAGGTGTGTGCCACGATCCTGACCCCACAAGGCCCAACTCTTAACTGAGGAACTATTGACAGTTGATTGTTCCTGGGTGAGACAGAGTCAGTTTCTTTAAGGGATAGTGAATGACCTCACATTCAGGAATATGTGAGCAGCACAAATTGCCCTCAATATGTTATTTTTTTAAAAAAATGACAGGAAGTTAGGGGGTAGGGAGGTGGGAAGTGTTTCTGAGAGGAGTCAGGGAGAGTGGTGGTGGTGAGTATGATCAAATTACATTGCATGAAATTCTCAAAGAAGTAATAAAAACATGTTTAAAAGAAAAGATTAGAGTGGTAGCCAGAGGCCAGAGTCTGTTCCACCTTGGGACTCCAGAGGGAGCACTTCCGATGTGCCTGTGAACATCAGTGGGGAGGGTGTGGAGGTTTTGGGTGGGAGGGTGAGTGGTGTAAGTTTGCTTCAACAGTTTGTTTCCCTGACAGCCAGTTAGTCAATGAATAAGTAAACTCACTGAGCAGGAGTGACTAGCGGCTTCTCGGAGAATGATTGATTTGCTAAACGGAGCCGAATTAAGAGAATGTGTATACATTGAGGAAAGGACAAGGTGTAGTTGTGTGGTAGGGTGCCTGCGCAACGTGTGGAAGGCCTAGGTTGGGTACTCATCACGGCAAGCAAACAAACAAACGGGCCTGAAGAAGCGTACGTGTGTGTGTGTGTGTGTGTGTGTGTGTGTGTGTGTGAGAGAGAGAGAGAGAGAGAGAGAGACAGAGAGAGAGACAGAGAGAGAGACAGAGAGAGACAGAGAGAGACAGAGAGAGATTCTACTGGGCTTCATATGCTTGCTATATAATAAAAGCAAATGTTTCTTATTGCATCATTGAATTTTAAAAGCTTTGTCTCTACTTTATAAAGCAGCTGAGGTTTTTCTGGTGTCGTCTGACGGATTCTCCATCCACTGGATAATTGTTTGGACTTGCTGTGCACAATGCTCTTCTTCTTGTGTCCATGCCATTGTGCTCAGTGGCAAACAGCAGAGCAGCCATACCCCTTCCAGGTCTGTGTGTGCAAGACGGCCTCTTTCATGCCAGAAGAACTATTTGGGGAAGATGACTTGTGTCCTACTTTGGCCTCAAAGTCTTAGGTTCTAAGTGGGTCTGGCTTGCTCAGAGATGTAAACATTAATTTTACCTTCCTGTGCATACAGGAATACTTGTACTTTGAAAAAGTGCTTTATATTTTTGAGTGACATTGGAGGCTGTAGACTGAGAAATTACCAAGGTGTTTGTCAAAAATCCCGATTTTGTATACGAAGAACACACTTCTGGAAGGGTGCTGTTTATTTGAGGCTTGCCTCTGTTCTCTATTTCCAGATGGACAATGGAAGCACCATTAATGGAAGTCTTGTTGTTATGTGGATGATTCTGTGAAATGAGCGCTGTGATTTATATTTGTAATGGTGTGAAAGGTGAGAAGGTATTAAACTACGGTCTTGGTCTTGTCTGTGATTTTATGTAAGAGTGACAAGGTCAAAGTTTATTCAGGCTTGATAATGAAGTAGAGCAAAGCCATTCTGATCATTTTCTGGTAAAGACATGCTGTTTAAAGGCTGTATATTTAAACATCTCTATTTGGTGGTTACAAATGATCAACAATGCTAGAAATGAGAAATGCCTAACTCCAGTGTTGGTTATTCGTGCCTTGCATGCAGCAGAGACTTGAAAATGTCTATGGATTTGTCTTGAGTACAGAGTTCCAGCAGGGAAAACAGGGGAGTAGTGCATCGAGAGTCTTCAATGACTTCAAGGAATTCCATATCCCATCTCCAGATTTCCAACTTGGCATTTTAGAATTTTAAATTATAGAAGTGGAAATAGAATATGGAAAAATGAAGCAGAGGCAGGAATAGGGAGGGGCATACACCTGTAGCTCCATAACCTGGAAGCTAATGCAGCGAGAGGAGCCCAAATTTAGGGCTAGCCTAGGGTAGCTCCCTACCTCAAAAAAAAAAAAAAAAACAGAAAAATAATGCTAATAACATTTTTGGTTTTTTTCCCTACAAATCCATTTGACAACAAAAGTGTTTTAAATCCAGTGACTGCCTTTCTGACCTGTGTACAGTGGGACATCCTCACCCAGCTCTTTAGACAGGTTTTAACAAACTATTTTCTGGTCCATCTGTGGCTGATGCCTTCCACTTGTACTTTATGAAGGATGTCATTTATGGATATTTATTCTTTTTAAAGTGAGGTTCCTCAATTAGCAATGAACCAAAGGCATTCTAAAATCTCATTTGATTCTAAAATTAACAAAAATGCTTGTAGGCGGTGGACACTTGAGCAGTACCTGCTAGTTGAACTGAATCCAGCCTTCAGGACAGCTCTGCCCTCCAGATTCATCATCTCACTAGAATCTTCCAGCTGTGACAAATGACATCCTCTGTTTTCCTCCTTGGAGAATCTTTCCTTCCTTCCATGTTTCTTGGTTAGCCAATGATGGCCTTATTAATCAGCCCGGATCTCTACTCTCAAAAACTGAATTTAAATCTCTCTCACCCAAGACCCTGGAGGCAACCCTGATGAAAATGATTGAGTCATAAAAAAAGCGCACGAAGCTAGAGGGGGGACTAGGTGGGAAGAGGAGGGGAATCGGTATGAAGGGAACAGGAGGAGGGAAGGGGTGTGAATATGATAAAAATACATTGTATGTATGGAAACATCACAATGAAACCCATTATCATACCCAATCAAAAATATGCTAATAAAAAGAAATTTGAATTTAGTAGTTCTAGGGAGCCTGGATACTCATATTAGACGTCAGAACAGAAACATCCACAAAGCTCACTAAGTGACTCTGATGCTGTAAGAAGGCTACAGGGGACAGGGCAATAAAAGGTCAAGTTTGAAGCCCAGTGTCAGCATGAACATTTCAGAAGACGGCCACAGAACATAGCTGTGACATATTCGGTGTGACAATAAGGCCAGAGAACTTTAGCTCTTGTGTAACGTTGTCTGTTTGTTGTCTTTCCCTTCTGTCTCCTCAGCCATCATGTACGTCATGGGAGCACTTGGCCCTGCAGTGGGATATTTACTAGGTGGCCTACTCATTGGTTTTTATGTCGATCCCAGAAATCCTGTTCTCCTTGATCAGAACGACCCTCGCTTCATCGGAAACTGGTGAGTGGTTTCTACATTTTGCATTTCACTTACCAAGATGGTCTACTTTGCAGTTACAATTTCCCCAGCGACGAGGGGAAAATGTAGCTAGGCATTGCCTGTATTAGATGGTAGTTAGGGTAATTTCCTCCACAAGTGGCCATTTCGTTATCCCTAGAGCTTATAGAACATGGAACCTTCTGTGGTGAGGGGACTTTGCAGAGAGGATCAAATTGAGGATTTTGAGAAGGGGGAGTATCTTAGGTGAGGAGAGGAGGGAGATAGCCAGATTCAGAGATCTGCTGATTAAAGCTGAGGTCATGGCAGGTCACTCTGAAGATGGAGGAAGGGCTGGGAATGAAAGAATGCAGGCTGCAGGTGGGGTTTCTTTTTTTTTATTTTATTTTTATTTTTTTATTTTCTTTTTTATTTTTATTTTTTCACATTTTTTAAATTTTATTTTATAATTTAATTTAATTTTACATATCAGCCATGGATTCCCTTGTTCTCCCCCCCCCTCTTCCCCTCAGCCCACCCCCCATTCCCATCTCCTCCAGGGCAAAGACTCCCCTGAGGATTGAGTTCAACTTGGTAGATTCAGTCCAGGCAGGTCCAGTCTCCTCCTCCCAGGCTGAGCCAAGTATTCCTGTATAAGCCCCAGGTTCCAAACAGCCAGCACATGCACTGAGGGCAGGTCCCGGTCCCGCAGGTGGGGTTTCTAGAAGCTAGAAAAGAAAGATGGGTTCCTCTCTAGCTAGGACTTTCAGATGGGATGTGCAGATGCCTGAGGCCCAGAATTAGGAGTTAAGTTGAGGTGTTGTTGGAGCTGATGAACTTGTGTTAAATGAGTCACTCTGTGTATAATAACTTGTTATAGCAGCAACAGGAAACTAACACAGAGGCGTTTGGGGTCACTGTGTCTTAAGCAGAGTTCAGGAAGAGGGCTTCTATGACTCTGAGGGGACTTTCCTGAAGGGTTGCTATCTTCCATTATCTTTTCTGTGCTTTAGAGAGGAAAAAAATACTTTCTGTCCTACTTAGGTTTCTGTTGCTGTGGTAAAACACGGACCCAAACCAACTTGTGGGAACAAAGTGGTTATGTCAGTTTACAGAGTACAGTCCATCATTGGGAGGAGATAAGGAAGAAACCGTAAGATGGGAGCTTGAAGCAGAAATCACAGAGGAATGCTGCTTGCTGACATGCTCTTCAAGGCTTGCTCAGCTTTGCATCCTTATATATCTCAGGGCCACCTGCCCAGGGTGGAACCACCTGCAACCATCCTCTCATATCATGTCATTAATGGAGAAAATGCCCACAGACTTGCCCACACCAGTCCGATGGAGAGAAGTTCCCAGTTGAGATTCCTTCTTTCCTGGTGAGCCTAGCTGGTGTGACATTGACAAAAACTTAGAAGCTCATGTCCTTCCTGGCTCAGCTCTCCAGCCCCCCTTTCCACTGCTCCACTCTGGGCAGATCTTTTCTCTTTGGACACAGTCTGTTTCCCCACGCATGCTGTACATTTAATTGTTTTCTCACTTGCTAGACTTTAAGAGTCCTGCCTCAGCAGTGATGCTCAGAACTCCGGGGAGTTCCAATAGTAGGTGGAATAGTATTTATCTGCTTGTCAGGCTTGTGTATGAGTTCTTCACAGTCCTCAATTGGCACAAAACAAGCTATTTCTTCATGACAGCAAAGCCACTAACTGAAAATATTGGTGTCCTGAATTCATGTTGCTGGATCAGTAGCAGGTATATACTGACAGATTTCCATTTTATGGTAAGACAGTATTTTAGTATTAGAAATTACACATGCCACACAATTACTTTCTGAAGAGGGGCTTAGAATGCTTTATTTTATTTTTATTATAGGATAAGAGCCCCATAACTCTGTGGTTGGTAGGAAATATGATTAATGCAAACTTCTAAGCAGTTAACAGGTTGTTTGACAGTTCTGATTTTTATCGTGACCCTCACTGAAGTTAGACAGGCTAACACCCAGGTGAACTTGGCCTATAGAGTGAATCATATATGAAGGAGTGCCCTTGTCAGTGGCAGGGGAATAACATGGGGTTTTGAGTTCTTGACTGATAGTGAAAATTTTGATCTCAGCTGTTTTCCTTGCAGTTCTGGAATGAGTCAGACTAGAAATTGTTTTTCATCATTAGAAAACAGATTCCTAAAGTGTACTTATGAATGCCCAGTGCATTCCCTGTGACCTACTTAGATATCCTGAGATGAGTGTGGGAGGAAGGGAACGCAGGGAGGGGAAGACAAGCACCAATGGAAGGGCAAGGGGGAGGGAGGATGGAAGAAACTTTCACCTGACCTGGGCCTTATGCTGTCACTTATCAGTTTTCTAAGGACAGGCACTTACTCAGCCGGTGGCCGAGTGGCTGGCTGGATATGGAGCACAGACCATAAAGTCGTGTTCCTCTAGTGTGCTCCTCGTAGCTGTGTGGACTTGGCGAAATGACTTCCCTGTGCCTTGGCTGTAGGCCTGTGGCGAGGAATGAGGAGACTGTGAAGAGCTCTCAGTTTGTCCTGTTTTACCTCTCCGGTATGTCCTAGCCTTCAGTCGTCTTTCTGCAGTTCAATAGGGGGTTCAGCGAAGGCTCTTACACATACCGGGCAGGTGCTCTATCTCTGATACATGCCCAGCCTTCCCTTTTAGCTTTTCATTTATTTATTTTAATTATTTAGTTTAGCTCACCAAGTTGCTCAGGCTGGCCTTGAACTCACTTGTAGCCAAGGCTGGCCTTGACCTTGCAGTCCTCTTGCGTCAGCCTCCTGAGTAGTTGGGATTATGGACCACTTGACCAAGGCCTCTTCAGTGCTTTGAATTTTACCCATAGTTAGATAATTTTGTCTTTCCCTTTGATGACTTAATCTTAATTCTATAAATGATTGCCAGTTTAGAACTATCTGAGTCTGTTTCCAAAGGAATTTGAATTTTTTTTCCGTTCAGTAGTCTTGCTGGTGATAGGTTTCTCAATGAGTGCAAGCCTTAGCAGCAAAGAAGAGTTCTCATTAAATGGAGGCTGAAGGAGTGAAGGGTGAAATATGCTGACATTCATCAGACATTTAATGTGTGTCAAGCACTGTACCAAGAGTTTTACACACATACTCAGTTAAGCCTTTTAACAATCAAATGTAGTCTTTGACATCGTGCCCATTTTATAGGTTGGGAAATTAATACTCTGGGAATTGAATTACTTGCATAAAACCTCTGTGTGGCATTATGGGTTAAGGAACTGATGGGTGGGGCTATTTGTCAGTCTACTACCCACCTTATGACTGGTTCATGAAAGAGATTTAGATACCTGGGCCTTTCAGTGTTAACTGTTATTGGGGTGTCTTTTCCCAACACATTGATGTACATTCTCCTGTCATGGCTTCTCTCAGAGTCCTCTTCAGCAGTGGCTGTCATTATCTCATGTTTCATATAGTTAGTTCTTGAAGCTATTGAGGAACATGAGCTGGTTTGCTTGCTTTGGATTGGCCCCACACTGTCCCGTTTTTATTTGCTTGCTGTAATTCTTCCCTTCTTCTGGGCTGTTAGGGTGTATCTCGAGGGTTGGAAAAATAGCTCAGTGGGTAAGGGTGCTTGCTTTGCAAGTCTGGTTACCCAACTTCATGCCCCAGAACCCATATAAAGGTTGAGGGAGAGAACCGATTCCACAGACTTGTCCTCTGACCTCCACACATGGAATGTGGCAAGTGCACTCATTACCCCCATATCAAAACATACTTGTACTAAATAAACATCTTAAAGTCTAACAAAGAGTGTACCTTGAACGATGGCATGAAATTCTACATCATCATGGGCTAGGTCAAGGTTGAAAATCTAGTCTGAGTGCAGATCTATGTTAAACACAAAACCAAAGTAGCTACTGCACATTAGCTGCTCATTTGGAGTGGGTGTTTCATTAGGTCTGTTATAAGCATTCTCTTCTTTAAATCTGAGGATTCTCAGAAGCATTTTTTCACTCCCTTTCCAGATGAGAAATTCAACTAGGAAAAGTGAAATCATTCCCCAAGATCTCATAGTTAGTAAGTGGTGAAGACAGGCTCCAAACCCAGATGTGTCAAAACCACAGCTCATGAATCTCCTGATCCCACCGCCTGCCCACTCAATGAGGGAGGATGTGGGGCTTAGATATCGAAGCAGCTTGGGGACTCTTAATTCCAGAGGGTAATGGAGGATGATTGCTGAGGGCTCGTAAGCAACCAGGTTCTGAAGGAGCCATGTTGATCTATCTATGTTCCCCAAGACTGATACCTGCTACCCATTTTAAATCTATTTCTTTCAATGTATGTATTGGGCAAAATTTTTGAATATCTACCCTGTCCCAAGCACTAGATTGGTGACAATACACCTCCTAGGAAGCTTTCTGGAACATAAACTACAAAATAAGATTTACGGTCAGCTGTCTACCTTTTTGTACTTCTTGGAGTTTGTTCCTTAAATCTTTGGCTTACAGTAGTTATAAGTTCTTCATGACAAAGATCAACTCCGAATGTCCATCATATTTGTTAAATACTGTGAGGCCTGGATAAGTGAGGGTGAGCAATCCGTTCTTAAGTACTTACAAAAAATATTTAAGCCTCATCAGCAATCAGAAATCCACTGGACACAAAGTTAGGGTGAAGCTTTAATCTCTATCACAAAATGGCAGACCAATAAAATACATTTGACCAGAGCTGTTTGTTTTCTTTTAAGTATATTCCTTCTTAAAGCAGGTGAGTTAGTCTATTGTTTTTCTAATAAATTTATGGTAGCCAGGTATGGTGGCTCACGCCTGCCATCCTGTCATTGGGAGGGAGAGGAAGGAAGGTCAGATAGGCAAGGTCACCCTGAAATAATAATCAATTGAGGCCAGCTTGGGCTCCATGAGACTCAGGCTCAAACAAAGCAAAATAAAACAAAAACTGTTATGAAATGCACACGTTAGCAGAACTAACCATGTTAGCAGAACTAATCCAGACTCAGATTTCTTGAATGGCATTCTAATCAAGTTGCTGAATATAATCATCACTATAATCCTGGTATAATTATGAATTTTTTCCATTCATGACACAAGAAGGCAAATTACCTTTATTTTTTCAGTTTGTTCAATTTTCTTCTGCCTTATACTTGATGAAGGTAAAATGATTTCTTTGTAGTTTGATTGTGACAAATCTGTTTTTATGATTTGTTCTTACTCCCAAACTGAAGCCATAAATACTACTCACATTTCCCAATTTTTTAGGTGGAGTGGATTCCTCCTTTGTGCCATTGCAATGTTTCTTGTGATATTCCCAATGTTTACTTTTCCAAAAAAGCTTCCACCTCGACACAAGAAAAAGAAAAAGAAAAAATTTTCTGCTGATGTCGCTAGTGATGATGATGTCATCAAGGAGAAATCAAACACGAGTGAACAAGTGAACAAAAAAGTGTCTTCAATGGGCTTTGGAAAGAATGTCAGAGGTAAAGTATCTCTCTTCAATAAATACATGCATGGTCTTTAGGCCAGGACTCTGCCAAGCATGGGTCCAAAGAGGTATGTATGGCTCAGTGGTAGAGGGCAGTGCTGGGGCCTTGAGTTGGATGCTCAACAGGTCTCTGAAATAAGAACCGTGTGGCCCCACACAAGTGTCCCTCACAGATGTTCGCTGATAGCTGGGCAGATTTGAGAGAAATGCTGCACATGTCACTTTAGAAATCTGAGAGAATGGCCTCTTTGAGAGGAGGTGGGGGACAGTGACACAGAGTGACAGTCAGAAAGAGGGACAAGTAAGAAACAAGCAAAATGGCATATATGTATAAAAAAAAGCTACAATGAAACCCATTACTTTGTAAGCTAATCTTAAAAAGGAAACTTAAGGGAATAATTTTATCTGTTGAACTTGACAATAGTAATATAAGTTAGGCTTATATTTTTCAAAGCTTTAAAGAATAGATAGGCTGAAGACCAGAGTTCCATTTCTGGATCCCATGGTGGAAGAAGAGAAACACTCCCAAGGAATGTCCTCTGACTTCAACACACATGTGGTGACACAAGCCTGACATTCATGCACATACGTCACACACACACTTATACACACTAGTAGTAAAAAAAACAAAACAAAACTCTAAAACAAACAAATTTCTAAAAATTCATTTGAGTGTGTTCTGCAAAATTACTAGTAGATAACAGATTAAATAATATAAGGAAGGTCCCACCCTGCAGAAAGTTTGAGAATCATTGCTTTAGGTCATGACGATACCCATATCTAGATGTAGCATTTGTTGCAATTACTGATGCCTGATTTCTAACACTGTGACTGCATTGTGTAAAGGATGGTTTGTTTTAGGGGAGCAGTATGATATTATGGTGAGATCCTTATGTAAGTATGAAAATCCACTAGAAGAAAATATTATTCCTTAGTAGCTATATCAATTGTCCCTGTGTGGCTGTCCTGAAGAAGGGTGGGTGTCTGTGGGATGGACTGCCCTATTTTTTCATTTTTATTTCTCTTAAAAATAATGAGTTTAGCACACTTTTAATCCCAGCATTTGGGAGGTAGGGGCAGGGCTAGGGTCAGATTTCTGTGAGGTAGAGGCAGAGGTAGGCAGATTTCTCTGAATTTGAGGCTAGTATGGTGTACATAGGGAGTTCTAGGCCAGCCAGAGCTAGATGGTGTGACCCTGTCTCAAAAATGAAATGCTGACGGTAGAAATAATATAATAATAATAATAGTCATTAAAGATAGATTCTAAAATCTAAGCAACTTAAATTGCTCCTAAGTAGGCAATCTTTGATCTGTTAAATGACAATAAGTCCCCTTTTTTGAGGGACCTGAAGTGACTCCCACTCGTTATTTCCGGTCTCATTTCCTGAATACTCTGAGTTAATTTTTATATAAACTGTAGAGCATGATGCTTATCAAATGCTCATGATAAAATAGCTGTGGCCACTCGGGAGGCAGAGCCAGGCGGATCTCTGTGAGTTCGAGGCCAGCCTGGGCTTCCAAGTGAGCTCCAGGAAAGGTGCAAAGCTATACAGAGAAACTCTGTCTCGAAAAACCAAAAAAAAAAAAAAAATAGCTGTGGCATTTTGACTATGCATACAGTGAGACAGAGGGAAGAGATGAAGTGACTAATGTCAGAGCTGTCACTACAGCCCAAGAAGGATGATAGATGGAACATTGCTAAAGACCACTTGTTAAAAGCTAGTGTCAGTATTTTGAAAATACTGTTTCTTTTCATTTAAGTTGCAGATATGGTCTCCTTCCTCCTCATGACTTTGTGACAATGTGATCTTTTGTAACTGCTAGAATGACTCCTGTTACTTCAGTAATACAGAGGAATTCTCTGGGTGCTCATGTGGTCTGAGCTCTTCCCATGTGGACCAGCCCATCATTTTCACAGCTGTATTATGGACCACTGTGATGATGATGGTGGTGGTGGTGATGATGATGATGATGATGATGATGTGTGTGTACATGTATGGGTACAGGTAACTTCGGAGTCCAGAAGAGGGCACTGGTCTCCTAGAGTTCAAGTTACAAGTGATTGTGAGATGCCTGATGGGGGTGCTGAGGACTGAACTTGGGACCTTTACAAGATAAGTACACACTCTTAACCCCTGAGCCACCCCCAGTTGGTTTTACAACTGAATTTAGATGAAGGCAGTGTTAAATAATTTAAGATATACAAATGTATTTAGGATTTTAATTTGGGGGAATACAAAGTAGACTCAAGGGAGGAGACGAAGGCATGGTTAGAGGTATTTATACTTTGTAAATTAGGACTTCACAGTGAAATATATTAATTGAACAGTAGAGGGGGTATTGACATCAAGTCCCTACAACTGCTGATGTTCTTTCTAAAGATCTATTCATTACAGTTTATGTGTATGAATGTTTGCCTACATGCATGTCTGTACATCACTTACATGCCTGGTGCCTACAGAGGCCAGAAGAGGGCACCAGATCCCCTGGGACCAAAATAACAGGTTATTGTGAGCTGCTGTGTGGGTACTGGGAAGCAAACCCAGGTCCTCTGCAGGAGCAGAAAGTGCTCTTAATGGATGAGTCTTCCATGGCTCTTTCTAGATACTTCAGCTGCCCTTTCTTTTTGTGGATTTCTGCCATGTTCTTTGCCCAGTGCTTCTCAAAACATCCAGTGCTTTTTCCAAGGGGTTCTACCTTCATATCAAAATGAGAGGAATCCATTCTGGAATTTTAGACTTACTTATGGAAATTTATATGTTACTTCTTTAGTTTCTTGTACTGTGAGGGATTGTGGGTTTCTGACTTTTCCACACAGGTGTGGATCACCTGGTATATATATATATATGGACGAACAAGAGGAGTCTGAACATGTATAGTTTGTTTATAAAATCAGTTTCCAGCTGATTTTCTTGCCCATAGTACTGGCAAATTCTCCTTTTCACTTCCTTCGTGGATTGTGATGAATGATCCCACTTTGGTGTAAATCTAGATGGGACACACAGCTAATTCATTACTTGTGCAAAATGGGTTCTCTACCTGGTTGTAGATTGGAAGTTCAAGATGGAGTCTCAGGTAGCCTAGGCTGGCCTTATACTAATTAGATAGTTAAAACTGGCCTTGGACCTCTCATCCTCTTGCCTCAACCTTTGAGTGTTCAGATTCTGGGCATATACTACCACACCCAACATAGTTTTTTTTTTACTAAACAGAAATACTGTTTGAATGGGATATACTGAAAATCTCCTGCTAAAAAACGTCTTCAACCATACTGTTGATATTGGAATACTATTCAATTAGGGAACTTAAATCAATTAATTTATTTGTACACATTAATATTCCTTAGAGTATGTGTGACAAAGCAACTGTTGGAAGTGACATTCTAATATTTAATCCAGCTTTCAGAAGGACAAAGGAAACCTCTGGGTATGAACTCAGGCTTGGCATGATTTACATTACAGAGCCAAGGTGAAGGTCTTGCTTTACAGGATGGTTTAGATTTCATTCTGAGTCAAATCTGTGTTTGAGTCCCACACTCTCTTTTCTTTTGTTTTCTGGAGCAGGGTTTCTTTTTGTCTTTATTTTTTGTGTCCATCAAAACCAGCTCCTTTAAAGAGGAGATAGATAGCTTAGCTATCAATTTGTACTCTCTTAAAAAGAAAACAATATGGGCTTTACAGAATGTTACCTTTTTTTGTTTTTATATTTGTAGACAGGGTCTTGCTGAATCACCCAAGAGGGCTTTGAACCACTGGGTTCAAGTGACCCTCTTGCTTGAGCCTCCCATGTACCTGGGACTACAAGGGCATGCCACGACACCTGGTTAGCATGGTGCCCTTTTAGAAGCTCTCTTGCTGAGGATGCTAGAAGAAAATCCTCTGTACTTTCTACTTTCTGCTTCCCCATTTTGATACAGATATTGGGAAAATCTGACTCATGTTTCTAGAGTCTTATAAATTATGTAGAATGGGGCTGTTGTAAAAGACCACAGAGGAAAGTCAAAACTTCATTGTGTCTGCATTGCCTTTCCACAAAGAGATTAACATTGATTCCATCAAAATCTTAACAAAAATAAACACTTAAAATATTTAAGTGGATCAATTTTCCTGTGGTTGGAGGCCTAGAATTTTAAAGCCTTCCCCATTTAGCCCAACATTGTTCTGTATAGGAAAAGAAAATGGTGGCAATTTATTTTCCTTTATGCCCACTTTTAGTCTGAATCATTTGGCATTGTTAATTTAACATAAAATAGAAGTTCTTTTAGCTAGAATTTTGTCTGTGTTAGTGTGCAATATGTTTGTAAACATAACGAAATAGCCAAGTTATTTTGAAGTGATGAGCTGATTTTAAAAGAATCATTGAAAGTTATAGATTATTACTATTATTAATAATTTTGGTCATTAAAGGAAAATGTTAGGGTCTGGAGAGACGTCTCAGTCAGTAAAGTGCCTGCTTCGTGAGCATGAGGACCTGAGTTGGATCCCCAGAATCTGTACAGTTCAAGTGTGGCAGTGCACATTCAGAACCCTGGTGCTGGGGGTGTGGGGTGGGGTTGGGATGAGGCCAGGCAGGTCCCATAGAAGGCTTCAGACTTGGTTGTGGCCCCTGTGAAGCGAGTGTGCTGTGTTCTGCAGAGGTCTCTGTGGGAGACTGGAGAAGCGCAAAGGGGGTACATTGTGAACCACCAGAAGGCTAGGATGTTTCCCAGCAGTGGAATGCCTGCCTAGCATGCACAAGGCTCTGAATTTCATCCCCAGCACCACAAAAAAGTCATAAAGAGAGGACAGACTGACTGAGGGCAGAAGACTGAGCATTTCATGGAAGAATCAGGAAGGCCCAGAGCAGGCCACTTGAACCCTGTGGAGGTGGGAGCAACCCAGGTGGAGAGTGCAGAGGATAGGCGTGCTTGGAAATGCTGAATAGGTTTTTTGTGCTTAGCACATTGAGCATCTGTGGTAGACACTTGGGTGGTAAGGCTTGGGAGGAGTGTGTGTGTGTGTGTATGTGTTGCTGAGGACGGAACCCAGGGCCTTGAACATGCTAAGCAAGCATTTTACTACTGAGCTACCTTCTCAGCCCTGAAAACACAATTTCATCCTACGACCCCAGACTAGAACGAGCCCTCGATTATCTGTGGCTTTATGAAGTGGAGTTAAAAACAACCATGGAAAGTGTGAGAGTAGCCCTGTGCTTATTTAGCTGAATCACTTGTTGCTAATGATGAACTCGGTGATCTTGTGGAAGTTCCCTCGTATTTTACTGTCTTCTTACCATCTAAATAGCCACGGCTTTTGGGAACTATACAAGGTCATTTAAATTATGTGTTAATGCATTTTAAGAAATGATAGAGATCCATTTTGATGAGTCCAAATGTTTTCAGACCTTAAAATAAATGCTAAGTTGACCAATAATTCATTCATTAAATATTTATGGAGTTCTACTTGGTGGAATTAACTCAGCAATGTATATGGTGGGGGAGGGGGGAAATCTTGCCTTGGTGGGGTTGGCTTTCTCACTGGGGAGACAGCAAAGATACAAGGAAGTTCCAGTTATCCCTGAATCTATGATCTCAACAAACCACAGACCAAAAATAACAAAAAATTCCATCTGCCCTGAGCGTGTGGGGACTTTTCTTGTCACAGTTCATAAACAAAACAAAGCAGCCTATTTACATGGCCTTTATGTTGTGAAGAGTGTTATCAGCAATGCACAGATGACCAAAAGTCTGTACAAGGGTGTCCAAATGTATGTGCAACACTGTGCCTTTTTACGTAAGAGTCTTGAGTGCTCCTGGAGCCCATGCCCCACAGTTACCAAAGGATACTTGCGCATCATGGGTTAGTGCTGAGAGCTGAAGCTATCAAGGAGGGTAGGAGCTCAGAGCAGTAAAAGGGAGGTTGGAGATTTTTTTTTAAGGAAGGTCTCACCACAGAACATACTGAAGCAAAAGAGGGGCTGTGGGGAGGAGCATTCCTAGAATGGGAATGACAGCTGCTAAGGCCCCAGGGTCAGTATACACCTGGACCAGCAATGAGCCTGATGTGGTTGAAGCATGATTTGAAAACGAAAGGAGATAGGATGGAAGAGGTAGCCACGGATTAGATATGTGAAGTTCTCTGGGGCAGGTGGCTTTCTTATGTGTGTGACGGAGAGGACAGAAGCTGCTAGGTAAGGAGTTACCTTTACCAGGTTCCTCAGCAGCTGAGCGAAAAGCACCTAAGCAGGCAGGGGAGAGGCAGGGGTCAATGGACCAGGCTGTCTTTTCCTTGTGTTCTGGGCAAACCCTCACCTGGGCTCTATTCACAGCTTTCTCCCTGGGCCCCTCCTTCCATCCCATTCTTTTACCTAACTGGCCTCACACACACCTTTAAAAGAACCCTCTGCGCACTTAAACAAGTGAATCATTGAAGGAGAGAAAGGAAGGAAGGTCATTTCTATAGGATGTGACAGCCAACATGGGACTGATGGTGTGACAGTTACTCTTCTCATTGCTGTGACCCAATACCTGACAAGGAGCAACTTGGAGATAAAAAAAAAAGGGCTTAATTTTAACTCATAGTTTGGACAGCTGCCATCTATCATGGTGGGGAAGACAGGGAAGCAGGAGCGTGGGGCAGCTGGTCACATGACCCCCGTAGTCAGGAAGCAGAGAGATGAATGCAGATTCAGACTGTACTGGCCTTTGCTTCCCCCATCCCTATACCCTCCCTGTTTTTGTCTCTGTCTCTCTCTCCCCAGCCCATGGGATGGTCTCTCCCTTGTTGGGGAATATTATTGTAAGGTGTGTTACTTTTGTTTATGTTGCTTTTGTTTAACTCTGTGAAGCTGTGTTGCTTTGCCTGTCGAAACATCTGATGGTCTAAAAAAAGAGCTGAGTGGCCAATAGTGAGACAGGAGAGAGAAATAGGCAGGGCTGGCAGGCAGAGAGCATAAAAAGGAGAAATCTGGGAGGAGAAAGAAGTAGCCAGAGAAGGAGGAGGGCCCAGGGCCCAGCCACCCAGCTATACAGCAAGCCACAGAGTAAGAAACAAAGAAAGGTATACAGGAATAGAAAAGGAAAAGCCCAGAGGCAAAAGATAGATGGGATAATTTAATGTTAAGAAATGCTGACAAGAAACAAGCCAAGCTAAAGCTGGGCATTTATAATTAAGAATAAGCCTTTGAGTGTGATTTATTTGGGAGCTGGGTGGCAGGCCCCCAAAAGAGCAAAAACAAACAACACCACTCACTCATTCAGGATGGGTCTTCTCATGTCAGTTAAACCTCTTCGGAAAGAGCATCACAAACAAGCTTTAGGTGTGTCTTCTAGGTTAAGTCTAAATCAGTTGTACTGATAGCGACAGCTGACAGCTACAGATAGGCAGGGAGATGTATTAGGGTCTCAAGCTCAGATAACAGGCACAAGAATTAGTGGAGGGAGGCAAGAGGGCAAAATGGAATTGGAGTTTCCATACGCTACCCAGCTGTACTTGATAGACCCCAGACCCAGGGTACTACCTTCTCAGATGGGCGCCCCAAGAACCAAGACTCCGCTCCAGTTGATGCAACAGCAAGAGGTTTATTAATGCGGCTGTACAGTCGGGCTACTCTGCTCCAAAGAGCAAGAGTCGCGCCTACTGCAATCACATGGGTACTTTTAAAGGAAAAACCCACAAAAACCATAAGATTACAATTCCCATACAATTTCATTTCGATTGATTTATGTCTAGAGGCTAATTTCATAAGATCATGGCCTGATCACAGGGTGGGTACAGTCACGCAGTCACGTCTGCATGCACATTCTTCCGGAAACCTCAAGGGGGGTATCAGGGCGGGAGTGGAGTTTACACAAAGGTCACAGTGGTCTTTCTTGGAACACTTGCAATTATCCCAGTCACAGTTGAGTGCATCTCTTAACAGAAATCTCTTTACATTGTTACATTGTGGCAGTAATGGCTGAGTCAGATTGCCCTTGGAACTAGCTTTTTTAGTTCCTCATTCTCCTGGGCTTGGGGGGTGTAAGCCTGAAGGGTTAGGGTCTTTCATACTGTGTGTGGCCTTTGCTACATGTTGCAAAGAAAGTAGAGTGTTAGAATGTCAAGCCAAGATTTCAACTGTGATGCTCTTATGTGTGAGCTTCACTGGTGTGGGAGACCGTTCTCGGGTTCCTTGTGGTTTACCCAGCAGGTCTGCATAGAGGATGATTAGGACCATGGGCCTGAGTGCAGGTGCCTGAGATGGTCTGCACTTGGCTGTGCTGTGGGAGGAGGTCATTTGCTCCACCCCTTGGTGTCTCTATAAAAACCCTGGGGCAAAGACAGTCGGGGCCCGTTGGAATAGGTTCCAGGCCCTCTCGAGGCTATCCTTTATTTTCTATCTGTTTATCTCTGCAAGATTCTCCGCAATAAATCCTTCTATCTAATATTTCCTGCTGCTCACACTCAAGAAACCTCTGGGAAGCTGTGGGGTTGGTGGGTAAACACCCCACACACTGGGCTGCACAATAGTTTTAGGTTCTGCACCTTTAACTGAAGACCCTACTGGGTTCCCAATACTTGCCCAAGGATGATTCCTCAGTGCCCTTTTCTTTCTTTCTTTTTTTTTTTTCGAGACAGGGTTTCTCTGTGTAGCTTTGTGCCTTTCCTGGAACTCACTTGGTAGTCCAGGCTGGCCTCAAACTCACAGAGATCCGCCTGGCTCTGCCCCCCAAGTGCTGGGATTAAAGGCGTGCACCACCACCGCCCGGCACAGTGCCCTTTTCATAAGCCCTTCTTCAGCACCACAGCACTCAAATTTAGTCTCCATTAGCATCCCAAGGAAAGTTCCAGGATTTTGATTTAGGGGATCTGGACCTTAACATCTTAAGCAACCATTCAGGTCTCACTGATGCTGAGGACTGAGGGACTACACAAAGACCCACTGCTTACTACTGTACAGTAATGGAAAAACTTTGTTTTCCACAAAGAAATCAGAGTGTTGTTGTTGTTGTTGTTGTTGATGATGATGATGATGATGATGGTGGTGGTGGTGATGATGATGTAGAACTTTTTACCTGGCTGACCAGGAGACTCAGTCTTACGGCCATGTTTAATTCCCTTCCCTGCTTTTCACGCTCTGCTCTCAGTTTTCTTCATTTCTAATTCTTTCTTTCATTTCTGATTTACCTTCATTTCCTTGAGCCTTTGTTTTCTTGTGGCAGGCCACCCCTTTTTTATTTGCACGTGTAGATGATGAGCTGAAAGGCAGGTGGCAAAGAGGCCTGGTAAAATGTCCCTAGGAATGAGAACTCTACAGTTTATACCCGGTGCAAACTCACAGTGGAATTACTCATTGGAGGAGTCTCCATTCAGAAAGATGGACGATAATGCTCATAAGTGCTAAATCTAAGCAAGCAAGGGCATGACACAGCCTGTTGATTCTTACTGATGCCTCTGGGCCTGGCATTTCCATTTCTGTACACTTGTCTGTAGTTGAGTGGCTCAGGGATCCTGCAGCTAGGCTGGAAGGTGATTTCAATGTAAAGCATGAGATGCTGCGGACAGTAGTTTGTGGGGGTTCAGCATTTAGAATACTTTTATGAGGTCTTATTTTGGGGGATCCCAAGGGGTCATTGGTTTCAAGGATAGTGGGTAGGAAGTAGTGATAATACTTGTCTCCTACTGCAAGATAACTCTGACTGTGATACTGGCTGGTGTCTCCACCAGTTTTTTTTGACTTATCAGTGGATTTAAAAATACATTAATGATGAGTGAATTTGAAATTAGGGGAAAGTATCACACATCTGGTGCTTGTCAGAGAGGGAACCAGGAGATTTAATGACAAGATAGTCAACAAAGCTGCTCTAAAGTGATTTTAATGTACAGAGATACTGAATGATGACACAGAGGCCAATGCCACAGAACACATGGGCTGTCACACCTTGCAGAGCCCTTAGGCATGGAAGGCAGTGGGTTTGGCCAGGAGGCAGAAACAGGAGTGAGGCCAGAAGCTGGATCAGAGCTGTTATTGAGATTTCTTTGGGAAAGTGAAATTTTAAAAAAGATATGGAAAGAATAAAATTGATGGGTTGTATTTACTTTTAGAAAAACGTGATAGAAGAATGTTGACCTGGAGGCTGAATGTCAACAGGAGGAAACAAACACACAAGCAGATTGTAGGGAACAAATTTTCTTGCCACAACAAAAACAAACAAACAAACAAAACCACCAGAATGTGAAGGGAAGGTTAAAATATCCTGGAACTAGCATCAAGTAATTAGCATTCACACACATGAATTCGAATCTTGAAGAAAATGTAAATTAAATTTTGGATTGTCTAGTGATTCTGACTAGCATACGAAAATCCCAGGACTGCTGCTTGAAGAGGCAATTGCTCAGTTACTTACAGCTGAAGCCTACAAAAGACCTCTCCCCACTTATGTGCTGTATAAACAAAATACTGTATTCATGAATACTGTATTCTCTTAATAGCATTTTAACTACTTGTTAATGGACTTTTTAATTGTAATCTTATCTAAATCTGCTAGGGATTTTTAAGCCTTTCTTCCGACTTTTTAAAATCAATCTTGTAGGTTAGCATAGGAAGTCTGGATTTCCTTAGCTTTAAAGATCTGTCATTCAGATGATAATGGACCAACCCTTCTTGGTTCTCAGTGCTTTCCATGTGTCTGCACCACAGACGCCTTCACCTTACCACTCATGCTCTCTGAACTGACCTGTTCTCTATAAGGAAATGGTGCTCCCGTGGCATTCACTTCATTTTCTCATACACAGATATTACTTTTAGTATACATTGCTGTTGTGATGTAATAAAGAATACTAATGAATAAACACATTCTAAGGATGTTTTAGTGCTTCCAGTAGGCACATAGTAAAAATGACTGTGGCTTCAGTAGGAGTAGTGACCGTGAGAGATCCTTAGTGCGACATATGCTCATAGTTCTCGACAAAAGGATCTATTTCTCACTATAATAAACTCTCAGTAAGTACCTCTCCTTTCCCCTTGAAAAGATGGCTGTACCTTTTTTCTTTGCCACATATGATCGTCATTTGAAGTTTGGTGCTTTCAACATTAGTTGGAGAGATGCTTCAGACCATAGTCTTACTTAAAACACTCATATGTACTGGAGCATGCTTGCCTAATGGTTGGGTCATGATGAGCATGCCAATATCTGTTGGCTACAAGGCTTCAGAGAAGAACCTGCCCTGGGACTGATGAGAACCAGCTGTGGTCCCACCTGCCCTGGGACTGATCAGAACCAGCCGTGATCCCACCTGCCCTGGGACTGATCAGAACCAGCTGTGGTCCCACCTGCCCTGGGACTGATGAGAACCAGCTGTGGTCCCACCTGCACTAGGACTGATCAGAACCAGCTGTGGTCCCACCTGCACTAGGACTGACCAGAACCAGCTGTGGTTCCACCTGCACTAGGACTGATGAGAACCAGCTGTGGTCCCACCTGCCCTGGGACTGACCAGAACCAGCTGTGGTCCCACCTGCCCTGGGACTGACCAGAACCAGCTGTGGTCCCACCTGCCCTGGGACTGACCAGAACCAGCTGTAGTCCCACCTGCACTAGGACTGATCAGTCTCTCATAAATAATGTCCCTTATCAATTTCTATAAGAAACCCCTCATACCACAGATCTCAGATTTCCTAAAACTTTGACTAAAGATTTGCAAGGCCATTGAGGAGAACCTTAGCTGATTCATTGCAGCACATCCTTTTTGTGGGTAGAATGAAATTGATCTATTTGTCTAGATTTGTGTGATGTCAGGGCCACCCGAACTACTATTGGCATCTGTCTGGAAGGAGCAAAGGACCCACCAACACCATTAATATGTCTTTTACAGCTGTCTTCTTTTTTCTCTCTTCTTTCTTTCTTTTTAAAACAGAAAACAAAAAACAAAAACAAAAACAAAAAACCAGAGTCTCACTATATAGCCCTGACTGACCTGGAACTCAGTTTGTAGATCAGGCTGACCTCAGATTCACAGAGATCCACCCATCTCTGTCTCCTGAGTGCTGGGATTCAAGGCATAGGCCCCCAGGCATGGCCACAAGTGTTTCTTAAGTACTGTTCACTTCATGTTACATTCGCTTGAGTTTTGCATTACATTTTTCTTCCAACGTTACTTCTATGTAACAGAAGGCATCTGATTTTAGTGTTGGCTTCTTCTTAACACTGAATTTGACTTGGTGGTACACATCTTTCTCTACCTGCTGGGTTGTCTTGTCAGCCCTGAACTTGAAAAATTTCTTAGTATCTCATCATTATCATTCCTCAGTCTTCTCTCTCATGCTCTTCATGGCATCTTTGACTGTATAATAACACATTATACATGACACCAAGAAATGGATCTACAATACATTTTGTAGCATTAAAAATGAATTAGATACTGGGCTGCAAATCCATAGATTGAGCAATTTCTTGTCCAATTTACTTATTAAGCTATGCTTTTGAAATAGTTTTGCATATACATAAAGGCTGCAGGAAGGCACACAGAGTCCTAGTTACTTGGTGCCTTGTGTTGAGTCTCCAATAATTGCCATTCCCTGGAAGTCAAAGACATGTTTGACCACTCCTCATACTCCCCTGTGTTTTTCCTAAGTTCAAGGACACTGCCCTGCATGACCATTGGGCAGCCAACAAAACTCAGAAATACACAGTGAGCTGTTTCCACTGTCTAAGACAGGCCTGTCTTCCTAAAGATGCCCTTTATATTCAAGGTCCAATTCAGAATCACATGTATTTAGTTTTTGGGTCTCCTCGAGTCTTGGGCAGATCCTCATCTTCCTGATGTTGACCTTTTCTCAAAAGCATAGGCAAAAGTTATCTTCATAGACTATTCCTTAGTTGGGGTTTGATGCTGTCTTCTGATTTATGTACTTTTTAAGGCTTAGCACAAAAATGTTACTATGTTCAGTACACCCTAACTAGGCAGATTGTATTAATTTGCCCAATAATCTGGTAGGTTAGCCATTTGATCCCTGGAGGAGTTTGCATTTTCTAGGTTGCTCCATCCAAAAGTTAATTAGTTGAGTGCAATAAAATCAATAAATAATGTATAAGTGCCTTATAGGGGAATATTTTGAGATTACATAAGATCAATGAACTCCCATTTTTCACTGCCATTTTGCTTTGTGACGTCACCATGACCACCAAATCAATATGAAAGTACTGTTTCTAGAGGATACACGGGGTTGGTTCTGTCACAGTGTGTTGACCAGCTCACCTGTACCTGACTTCATTTTATGTTTAAACACCTGGCTGCTGTTGATTCATTAACTTGGAAGTCACGTCAAATGTCTGTCACTCATGCCTGGTGTGCGGAGCATCTCTGATGTATTTTTCTCCCAAGCTCATTCATTACAGCCACCTGTAGCTAGTGGCACCACAGGCAACCTCCTGGGGTTTCTTATTTCACCCTTTACGCTTTGGAGGAAAAGTCTTGCTGTATAGACAAGGTTGGCCCTCAACTAGTGGTTCTTGTATCTTTGCCTCCTAAGTACTGGGATTACAAGGTATGTGCCACCATGCCTGATATTAGGGACCTTTTCAAACAAGCAAAATTGCCAACAAACAACGTAATGAGAAGACTGTGACAAACTATTGTGACAAAGACCCACTTTCACCCTGTCAGAGCTGCAAGAAGAAGGCAGGATATGTTTTCCACCTTTGACAGGGAGGGAGAGCATGGATGACTCAAGTTCTTGCTGCTCTGCGTGGCCGTGAAAGTGCTTCAGATATTAATTTTAGGCTTACAGGTACATTTCAGCAAGTAGCTAAATTGGCCAGTATAAAATCTACAAATAATGAGGACTGGATGGATATTGTTCCTGTTTGATTTCCCAATACTTCTTTTAGCCTCCATCAAGCTCAAACTTGGGGGAATCTGCCCATTGGAGTGATTTTTCACTCTCTTCTTCAATGAGATTTTCTGAGCTCATTTTGTATCTTCTGTCTTCCAACACTGAAGTTAGACATTTCTCTGTTCCTTTCAGTAGAAAATGACTTTTAGAAACTAAGAACTGTGTGCTGGGTAGGCTCATTCCTACTGGCGTATCATTATGTCAAAGTCCTGTTTTCGACAATGCTGGGAAATAACATGTATACACCCAAACCCATGCATACACTTGGGTATATGTATGCATCCACCTGCTACCTGTCAGCCAACCTATCACATCTTTATCTGTTATAGATCACCTGCCAGTCGATTTGTTCTGTTGTACCTATCTGTCATCCATCTGTAATATCCATATCTATCCCCTATCTGGTCCTTCTTTCCACACTTCTGACTCCTTTTCTGGCAGTTAGTGATCTGAATGCCATCATTCTTCAGTGTAATTATTAGCTAAGTCCCTATATATAAAAAAACACACAGTGGCACCAGCCCAAAATTTAGCTCTAAATTCTTTGGCTCCTTCAGGGCATTTGGGCAGAAAACTAAGCCCCAGTCAATGGATATGGAGGGTGAAAGATTTATTGGAAGTCTGAACTTTGTTGATTCTTCTTAAATAACAACCAACTTTGGTTTATTTACTTATTTATTTATTCAATAATTTTTTAATGAGATGAGAGAACATTCATATACTTACCTTGATGCTAAAAGACCATTTTACCAAACCAAATGTCTCTAAAAGAAAAACTGATGTAGGGGCTGGAGAGAGGGCTCAGTGGGTTTCGAGCATCTACAGGTCTTGCAGATGACCAAGCATAAGGTTCCCAGCATCTGTGCTGACAAGTACCTGTAACTCCAGCTCCGAGGGATCCTGCTACCTCTGGTCTCCAAGGGCATTTGTACCCATATGTCTATACCTATTCATAGATATGTACACATATACATAATTAAAAATATATTATAAAAAGAAAAAACAATTTGAGATGTTGACTATGACTTCAAATATTCATGTGATACAAATATTATCATCTTGTGTTTTAAACTTTTACTCTTTTCCCAGATGTTTTAGATTCAATACTTTGCCTTTTAATATGCCAGCTAAACTTAATTAGAATCTTTGAATGTTGAGAATCTCAACTTACCTACTTTGAAATTTTGGATATGACATTTTAATTTAACATTTACAGGAAAAATTATGAAATGGTTTGGTTGTTTTTCTCTGGTGTGTTTATCCACATTAAAGGTCAAGTCTGCATATTAGCTTTCCCCTTAAAGTCTTAAAGCTCACAAGGTTAGATAAGACCTAGAACATGACATTTAATTACATTTTGAAGTGATATGAGCAAATACTCTCTATTTCCTAAGTTTTAGATTCTGGTAAGTGGGAGGTTATGAATCATAGTGTCAATAAAAGTTGGCTAATTATAACGAAATGACTTTACTATGTTGTAACATAAGACATAGATATTTTCCAAGATGAACTTTTCCATGGAGGCACAACAATTATGCAAATGTGCATCCATCCGTTCTATAAAAACGAAAAATACAGAAGTTGATAGGATACAGAATTTCCATTTATTCCTCTCTCAACCTTTGTCATAGTTGCATAACTTAAGCCCTTAAGAATTTGGTATTAGTGTATTAAGAAGTCATTATTTCATCTCCTATGAATGCATTCTTTTGACTTGTTTTATTTTTACTCAAATATGTCTGTATGCACACATTTATGTGTGTTTCTATAGCTTGCTTTACTTGTCAATATAACACTTTTTATAATTCTTTTGTGCTAGCACATATAGCTGTTTCATTTTTAATGACCATCTCATATTCAATTATATGGCTATATCATAATTTGTTTAAGCATTGCCCATTGATGGCCATTTAGCCATCCCACATTTTATATTATATCCTGTATCTGTAGCACATTCTGTTAAGTAAATAGCTAGACCTAAGATGAGATCTTTCTCCCTGAGATGCTGCCCAGTGGGTACTGAGCCTCATCTCTGGGATAGCATCATCATCTTAGGATATCATGGCTTTTGTTCTTCAATCTAAAGTACCTGGGAGTGCCTGACCCAATGTTCTCATTCCTTTAGTTAGGATTATTTCCTGTTTCATAAACAAGGCTGAAAGATCAGATATACAACATCGTCTACCTGTTGCTCTGCTTTGGGCATCTGCAGTGTGGGACCAAAGACAGGCCAACTCTGAAATGCATCTTGGACTTAAGAGATGGCGCAGCTTTAGGAATACCTGCTGTTTTCCTGAGGACCCAAGTTCAGTTCCCAGCTCTCATTTTGAGTGACTCACAATCACCAGGAACTCCAGCTGCAGGGGATCTATTACCCTTTTCTAGCTTCCTAGGGCACCTGCATATCTTTTTGCATACACAAACTCTCTCTCTTTCACACACACACACACACACACACACACATACACAAAGTAAATAATAAATTGAATTAGCGACCTGGAGAGGTGGCTCAGGGGTTAGGCGTCCAGCCTGCGGTGGCAGAGGTGGCAAGTTCAGTTCCCGCGAGTGCCATCCGAATGATGATGTCATGAATCAATGACTGATCGATCAAGATCGACTATCGATCATTCATCGGGAAAAAAAAATAAAAAATAAAAAAAAAAGTTTGCCAGGCGGTGGTGGCGCACGCCTTTAATCCCAGCACTTGGGAGGCAGAGCCAGGCAGATCTCTGTGAGTTCGAGGCCAGCCTGGTCTACAGAGTGAGATCCAGGAGAGGCACAAAGCTACACAGAGAAACCCTGTCTCGAAAAACCAAAATAAATAAATAAATAAATAAATAAATAAATAAATTGAATTTTAAAAAAGAGAAGTACATCTTTTCAGGATAGTCTTAGCTGGGTGAACTGGAAATTATGATGTAGGATTAGACCACAGGTCATTTTCATATTAAAGAATCTTTAGGATCTTAACAGAAAATGTATTTTAATTAATGAAAAATGCAAATAATTTCATTGGCCGGATGCTTTTTATAAAGGCATTTGTATCTGGAATTTCCTTCATTTTCCTGGTTGAGAATTAAGGAACCGGAAGAACAGGGGTGGTTTCAAGTGCCTTCAGAAGTGGGGCCTTGCTGGCGCACGCCTTTAATCCCAGAACTCGGGAGGCAGAGGCAGGCACATCTCTGAGTTCCAGGCCAGGCTGGTCTACAGAGTGAGTTCCAGGACAGCCAGGGCTACACAGAGAAACCCTGCCTCAAAAAAGCAATGCAGAAAACAAGGGGAAAAAGAAGCGTCATCAGAGCTTTTCGTCTGTTGCCCAAGGACTATTTTCAGTTCATAAGAAAAAAAAAAGTTCAGTTTTCTTTCGTTTTCCATCCATCGTTTATAACATGCACGTATCATTTCTGTCATTTTGTAGACCTACCAAGAGCAGCTGTCAGGATCTTAAGCAACATGACATTCCTTTTTGTGAGTCTGTCGTACACAGCTGAGAGTGCCATTGTCACCGCTTTCATTACCTTCATCCCCAAGTTCATCGAGTCACAGTTTGGTATCCCAGCTTCCAATGCCAGCATCTACACTGGTAAGGCACTGCCACAGGGCTGACCACGGTCACTGTGTCCACAGACTGCAGTGGAGTGAGTGGGGAGGAAGGCCAGGCTCACACCAAGTGCACTGCCAGCTCCGGCTGCCCCCGAGCTGGCGAGGAAGGCCAGGGATGTGCTTCCTAAGATTCCGATTCTATTCGTGTGATATTTTCAAAACTGTGTTTTGAAAAAGTAGAATATTGCGTAACGCTTTTTTGTGGACTCCAGTTGAAAAAATAAAATAAGCAACGAGATTCACATTTAGATTAATGTTGATCTTGTGGATTAACACGGACCTTAAAATGTTAAGTGAAGTTGATGATGTAAAATCCAGCTTAGTTCCATGGTATCAGGATTTTCTATTCATAAACCTGAGTAGATTTCAATAGAATTACTGGAGATGCATGACATGTAAAGGGATGTTTCATGTACTTTATTTTAGATGTTTTATGTCTAATCAAGCCGACTTTTGAAAAGTCTTTGATATGTGTTCTTGTAGGACTTGGCACTCAAACCTTATTTGGTAATGCGGGAAAACTAATTCTCAGCTATTAGGGGAATTACAGTGTTATGTAATATTCTAAATACTTCCTTAGTGATATTCATCAATTGACCACTGATTCTATCTGCAGAAAGCTTAATTTTTCAGCAAAGGGTAATTAAATATTTTTGAATAACAGTAGATTTTCACATAGCTTGGTTTCCTACCATATCCTATTTCTACATTTAAACCCAGTAAGCTTGAACTACCTAAAAATGAACAGAAAAAAAATCACTGTAAAAAGAGAAGCTAATTTGAAATATCTGTTTGCTTGTCTGGTGAGCACTCTGCTTCACCTTGTATATAGAAAGGCATAAAAATTGGTTGTGTCCATGGTTGTAAATTGTTTAATACATAATATACAGCTGTGGACTGCTGTAATTTGTGAGTTAAAATGTGTTTTGCTCTCTCTTGCTTTCAAAACTGCTTTTCTGGGTCGATGTGACATCCATAGATCATGTTTCAGCTTGGCTAACAGAAAATGGAAGCCCCTCATTCTTAGTTTAACTCTTACACTGGCCTTCGCTGATGGGCAGGGAACCCGAGCACCTGGGACAAGATTCAAAGTGAAGAGACTTTCCCATTCCCTAAGCTAAGTCTCAATATGAAAACTGAAAAATGTGATTAGGAAGAAGGTTCCTAGCCAAATCTGGGGCTATGTGTATGTGAGACATTGTCTCAGTATTTTACTTCATTTATTCTGAAACTGATCTCACTGTGCAGCTTAGGACAGCCAGGAACTCATGATCCCACTGCCTCAGCCTCTATGTGCGGAGATTATCTATGTGAGCACGTCTCACAGAAACCTATCTTTCCAATGAACAGTTTTCCTGTGGTAAAATGCAGCAATTCAATCATGTGTGTCCCTATTCCAGCCACACTAGAAAGTCCAGAGCTGTCTAGGTCATCCCAAGGCCCTCCACATGTACAGTTTTCACTCTAGGGCTCCAGGGCAGATTGCAGGTGAAGTGAATTAGATGTGGACTGATGAGGCCATCTCTTTAGTCCAGGTAGAGAAGAGGCTAGCTAGACAATTCTTTGAGGAAAACTGGAGGAAGTTCAGTAGGATCTGGAGGGTTGGGTGTGGAGCACCCCAGCTGCAGAGCAGATACACTTGTCTAAATGAGGCTAGTTCACAGAGGCTGTTTCTTCCTAAGCCCACACTGTAACTCCAGGATGGGAGGAGGCATGTGACTGAGTACAATTCCTTCTGGTTGCAGCATCCATCAGGATCCATCCTCTGTCACCAGCGTCTCTGTTTCAAAACTATGGCCAGTCTTCTCAGTGTCATGGCCTCCCGTGCTTTCCAATGGCTTGGGAACTCTCTCTTGACTATTGTCATTTGATTCATAGACAAGAAGTAAATTCAACAACAATTCATGTTGGGCAAGAACAGAGGGTGCCTCGTGAAGTTACAGTGAGATTAAATGCATAATAATTTCTTTAAAACTCTTCTTGGGCTTTTGCCTTGTCATAAATCAGTTCCTTCTTACCCTCTGAACACAGATTTTAATTTTTTAAAAAGACTTTGAGATATTTTTTTGACCTGAAGCCCTTCCTATACATGCAGATTGAAGTGGAATAAAAAGGGTTTTACAATAGTGTTAATTTCTTCACTGACAACGTTTTTGAATTTAAGTTATCTTTTCATTTTTATTGATTGGGCATCATGCATGCTGGAATGTCCTCCACCACTGAGCTATACTCTAGATTTAGCATTCATTTTTGAAAAATTATTTGGATAATTATCTCAGCTCAAGCAATTTCGTGTCTTGTTAGTGGGTCAAAAACTGTCCCAGACACAGGCCAGAAGCTGCTCTCTGAACACTGGCTTGTTTATGTTGTCAATCTACACCAGCACTGTCCAAGCTGTGTGCTGTGGAGAGGGCAGGGACTTATAAACACCCAAACCAGGGTTCCCATGGCTTATGGATCTGACCGCAGAGACAAAGCTTATGAAATAAGTTAGGAAAGGCTGCTCAGGAATTGATTGTACAGAATGGCAGCTACAGTTAACAGTTACTATATACCTAAGATTGCTCAAAGGAAATTTTATATGTTCTCATTACAAAAGAACACCGTGGGATGATGGATGTTATTTTATTTAATAATTATACAATATATACATATATGGGTACATCACATTGTACCCCATACATAATTTTTGTCAATTAAAATTAAATAATTAAAAATAGAAACTCTCCCAGGCTGCTTTGATACTAGAAATAGAAAATTTTGGCTCCAGAGATTATTTTGGCTAGTAAGGTAATAGTGTTTGAGTTATTTTCATGGCAAAAATATCTTTTTTTTCTTTTTCTTTTTTTTTTTCGAGACAGGGTTTCTTTGTTTAGCTTTGGTGCCTTTCTTGGAACTCACTCTGTAGCCCAGGCTGACCTTGAACTCACAAAGATCCCTGCCTGCCTCTGCCTCCTGAGTGCTGGGATTAAAAGTGTGCGCCACCACTGCCCGGCAGCAAAAATATCTTTAACCGAACTATCTATCTATCTGTTATCCATCCATCTATTTATCTACCTACCTACCTACCTACCATTGTCTATCTGTCTGTCTGTCTATCTATCTATCTATCTATCTATCTATCTATCTATCTATCTATCTATCTATCTATCTATCTATCATTATCCTCTCTCTCTGTCTCTGTCTCTGTCTCTGTCTCTGTCTCTCTCTCTCTCTCTCTCTCAACAGTCAGAAGTGTCTATTTGGAGTCAGAGGAGCAGAGTAAGGCAGAATGATGGAGGGTGGGGAAAGGGATAAGATAAGGCTCGTTCTAGTGGGAAAAAATAAGGAAGAAAGAAAATCAGAGCAGTTCATGGGAAGGTTAAACAGAGGAGCCAGGCAGGCCGAAACGGGGTGATCTCTGGCATTGGGGCCTGGACGTTTTCTCAGGCAGCATCAGCACTACTTAACTTCACAGTAGTCACCTCGGAGGACTTCTGTGTCCAGGTGGAGATGACGACTTCAGTCCCTGATGAGGGTGTCAGCACAACACTGCTCTCAGTCTGCACCAATCCTGTGTGACTATCCAGCCGCTCTGAGCCTCAAGCCCACTTTCTAGGTACCCAGTCTCCTTGCTAACCCAATTAGAGTACATGGTTTGAATAAAATATTATGAAGTGGATGTTTTGGTGAGAAGAGTCATGAAGTATCAGTTGGACAGTGTGACCTTGAGTCCTGTCGTTAGTGGTCTCTGGCTGTGTGAGCTTGGGCAGACCGTTCACCTCCCGTCAGATCAGGATGATCTCTTTTGTGTCAGGAGGATCAAGTGAAGTACTGAAGCTCTGCAGCTAGGTAACTTCAAACAGGTTCACAAACATCAGTGGAAACTTACAACTCCGTCATAGTATAGGAAAGCAAATGACCACTTGCTGACTGCCTCTTACACTTACAGTTCTGTATGTAGATTGAAAAGGTCTGAGATGGAAAATAGGCAACAATGATTATGAAATCTCTGTTGACATTTATTGATTTTTTCCCCTTGTAAAAGAACTTTAAATGACTTTTACAGTTAGCATAAAAAGTAACGGGTTCTGTGTGGCGTTTTCATTTATGTATCATGCTTGGTTCTGATTTGCCGTCCTCCCCCAGTACTGTCCCCAAGCGCTTCCTCATCCTCTTGGGTCCTCCTTTTGCTGGTGACTTTCCTCTTAATAGTCTCTTGGCTTCCTGGTCCTACCCTGAGAGTTCTTCCTTCTCTCTTGAAAAGTTTCTGCACCCTGATAAGCCTCTCCGCCGACGCAGCAATCTAAATCAGACCAAATCAATCCAAATTAGAAAAAGCCCCGGTTTAATGGGTGAAGTGTTCCAAGGTGATTCTCCAGCCCCCTAGAGAGGACACAGGGATGGGAGACCAAAATACCACATGTCTGTTTTCTGGGGTGCAGTTTAAATACCTTGTGAGAGTGGTCTTGAGCATCTTTGGGGGAGGAGTCATGCTTGGCAGGACTTTCTGAGGGGCAGGGTCTGGACAGAGTGGTGGGGCTTCCACCAGAACATCTCTCATGTTCCCCCTTCTCATTTCATGACTTAGACATGACATTATTGCTTACAAAGTATGAGACACTAAGCATTTTCATATGAATGGCATCGTTTAGTCCACATAATTAAAGCCTATTCTGTAGGTATCATTAATTATGCCCATTTTTCCAAAGGAGGAGACAACATCAGGGAGGCTTAACTAACCCCCTTCAAAACAAATAAATGCTGGAGTTGTGTGTTTCTCGGAGACTATAGTTATCATCCCATTGTCTTAACTGAAACAGTAGGAGAGACGCATGATATTGTTGTTGAGTTCATCCAGTTTTTCACTGTTCTGACCTGTTCTGTTGGTGTTCTGCTTCTGTCCCTTTCTGCAGGAGCCTTGGCTGCTGAACTGGTCAGTGGCATTTGTTTTGTGACCTTTCTGTGTCACCTTTGCCTGGGACTCTGCCCTTAGGTGTACAGAGTGACAGAAAATTAGACACAAATGTATGTTACACAGAGCCTTGAAGAATTGTTTTGTCTGTTCAGCCTAGAATAATCAAATCCTCTTCTGCGGGAAGAAGCTTAGGTTAAGATGTGATTTTTTTTCCTTAGCTATGCATCTTAGTACTGAATTGCAGTTTTGTGGCTGAAATGTAAGGCAATGTCCCAGAGCTTAGAGCACGGCTTTTGACAATCGTCACATCTTAGAGGCAGGGGCAGTGTGAACCTGTTTTGACTTGTATCATCCTTCTGTATGCAATTACAGTTTTTCTAAAACCAGTTCTTCCATATTATAAAGATAGTTAAAAATTCAGTTTTGCAGTAGTTTTATAAACATTGGCAGAGAATAGATATTCTTTTTAATGCTGATGTTACGTTTTAAATACAAATAGAGTATGTATGGCTCCAGAATCCTTCCCGTTTCCAAGGTTAGGCAATGACATTGAGATCCTTGCTGGTCCCACGTAGGAACCCCTGCACGCAACAAGAGAAGGAAGGGACAGTGCTCTCAAAACAGCTTTCTGTAGCAGCTGCTGGAGTCTGCGCACTAAGAACACTTTAGTCCGTCTTGAAAAGAATATGGGCTGTCAGAAACTATAAAGGACAGTTTTAGGCTCTCCATCTTTTGAGTAGAGAGATGTTCATGACATCAAGATATATTTGTTTATCTTTAGTGCTCAAGAAAAAATTTTTAATTTAAATTTCGTTATTATTCTTTAGTGTGTGTGTGTGTGTGTGTGTGTGTGTGTGTGTGTGTGTGTGAGACTATGGATGTGTGCATAACACAATTCGTGTGTAGAAGTTATCAGATAATGTTTTGGAGTTGGTTCTTCCCTTCCATCTTTATGTGAGTTTTGGGGGCTTGAACTCAGGCTCATCCTGAGTTAGGCTTGCTTACCAAGCACTTTTACCACTGGGCCATCTCACTGGCTTCAGGAGGGTTTTTTGTAAAAGGTCATAGTGGAAAATACTAAGATATTCATTCCCTTCACTTTCTCAGGAGTCAGTTAATTGAGGAAATGTTTGGATGCTTACCACGTGGCAGGTCATGTGACAGGCCACGTGGCAGATGCTTAGCTGGTGCACAAAGGATGGCAGTTAGACAGGTGTTGTTTGCTAGACATGACTCAGCAGACCCCAGTGGTGTGCAGACATGGTCACGTTGACTGGAGGTGAGGATGCGGACAGTGGTAAGGAATGTGCCCCTGGCAGCCCCTCCTGTTGCACAATAAAAGACTGTCCCCACTTTCTCACATTAAGCACCATTGACATCTGCATGGAACATCTGGCAACCACAGAGTCCAAAGTGGTATCTTGACTGAAGTATATATTTTTAAAATACTCATTGAATTCTGGAATATTTTAAATTTCTATATTTTGTTGGTCCCCCAGGGCCCTTCTATACAATAAGCTTCAACAACAGAGCTCTCCAGGGATCTTAGGAAGTCGGGGCTCATTTTTTACCAGTATAAAGCATTGTCAAACTAGTATAAATGGTGTGAAAATTCATCAGACCCGTGACCATACAGCCGACCTGTGGGAGGCAGTGTTGCGTTTCATTGGCCAGGTAGCAAACAGAGAAACAGTAAAGGAACAGGGTCCCATTGTCCCCTCCAAGGGCACACTGCACTGCTCTGCCCTCCTTCTACCGGGCTCCATATCTTTAAAGTTCTGCCACCTCCCAATATCACCACAGATTGGGAACCATGCCTTCAATATGTGAACATCTGTGGAATATTCAAGACACAAACCACAGCAGACACATTGATCTGCCTGGACTAGGAGCCTGTTCCTACTGAGTCTATTTTATAGAAAACAATAACGTGAGCTGGAATGAACTCTATAATTCCTTTTCCTTTAAAATTTTAGGTGAAATAATTTTTCTAAGGGTACCACATAAACAATTTGTGTACTATATGGTCATTTATTCACACATTTCTCAGAAAGTTATATTGCTGTCTTACAGGGTAATTTATTAACCGATTCATCACTCTGGCCTTGATGGTAATGTCACTACCCACACGCTGTGGCTGTGACTAGCTGTCCTTTGCTGTGGGTGTTCCCATGTCATCCAGAGACTCCATCTGGATCCTGTTAAACACTCCCATTGTAAAAAAGCGAGTTTCATTCCCTGGGATTTCTGTAATGATACGTAAGATCATCTCATTCTCACATATTTGGTATATAATATATGCTCAGCAAAACTATTTTTCTTCTAGTTCTATTCTGCCATTTTTGTTATATTTAACTTTCCATTAGAAGGCGTCATTGGATTTTCTAACTTCAAACAATGGTACTAATCTAATTTAAAGTAGTAGATTTAAAGTTTTTGACACAAGGTCTCACTATGTAGCCCTGGATAGCTTGGTACTTCTATGGTCCAAGCTAGTGTCACACTGATGGCAATCCTCTTGACTCAACTTCCTGAGTGCCATAGTGTCTGGTCTTTGTAGATGTTTGTAAAAATCTTACCCCAGCCAAGTAGGAAGATGCACATGCAAGTTAAGCTGGAAAAGGGAGTGCTTTAATCTTTGTATACATGCCAGGGAGTGATTTCAGTCCTTTGCCTGAAGATGAATGAAACCTTTCTTAAAAAGATTTTAAAATTTTTGTTTTATGTTTATGGGTGTTTTGGATGCTTGTATGTCTATGTACCATGTGAACCTGGTGTTAATGGAGGTCAGAAGAGGCATCTCATCCCCTGAAACTGGAGTTACAAGTGATTATGAACCACCAAGTGAGTGCTGGGAATTGAACCCAGGTTCTCCGGAAGAGCAGCCGGTACTCTTAACTGCTGAGTCATCACTCCAGCTTTTATTTGTTTTTAGATCTTGTTCTTCAGAGTGGAACAGCAGACACTATCAATGGTGGGAGACAGCAAGGAATTTGTGGAGGGATGCTCGTGCTTACCCTGAATCATGCTTCTCTCTGTGTGTCTCTTTGATGGCTCTCCATTAGGTCGTCAGGACAGCATCCTGGGTGGCCAGAGTATCAAATAACCAATTTATGTGTGTGTGTGTGTGTGTGTGTGTGTGTGTGTGTGTGTGTGTACACTCCTTTCTCTTTATTATTGAATTGTGGAGTCAAAGCTTACACTGCTAGCAAATTCATACAGTGACCAGTAAATTAAAATACCATGGCTGTGGAAGCCCATGGCTTTCCATGTTTGATGTGCTTTGATCACATTGTAGCTGCTCCTCTTTCTAAGTCTCCATCTGTCTAACCACTGGGCACCAAGCATCCCTTCTGCAACCCCATGGTCTTCACAGTCTCTGGCATGACAAAGATGACTTTTGTCTTGTGTTTTTCAAGGCTAAACCTGGGGTCTGTTAGGTGTCTTCAAGGAATCTTGGTCCCTTTTAAAGAAAGTGGTATTTAGAAACCACCATCTATCTGGACAGGAAGTCTGCTCCTTGCTGCAAGGTTGTTATTATTCCTATTTATTATATATATACACACACACACATATATAATTATATATATAAAAGCAAAGAGAAAAGAGCTGGTGATGTGGCTCAGATTTTAGAGTGCTTTCTCTGGATTCAGTCCCCAGTATTGTATAAACTGGGCATGGTGGTTCATGCTTGTCATGCTGTGCCTTAGATTTCACAATGACAGCACACGGATCAGAAGTTCAAGGTCAGCATGGGATATATGAAACCCTAACTCAAAACAACAGCAGGAAAGAAGAGACGGAATCATGACATTTGCCCGTATACTTTGAGGTTATTGATGGTTATTATTTGACTTCTTTGAAACCCATGATGGCTAATGCTGTCAACTCAAAGGATCCAGAATCAGGCAGGAGATAAACCTCTGGGCACACTTGTGATGGGTTCTTGAAATTAGAGTCATTGGGGGAGGAAGGCCCACCGTAATTAACTTGGGCAGCACCATTCCTTGTGCTGGGATCCTGGACCGATTAAAAGAAGAAAGTGAGCCAATCATGAGCATTCTTCTCTCTTTGCTGGTAAACATGTGAGCAGCTGCCTCAGGCTCCTGCCTGGTGACTTCCCTGCCACAATGAACTGTACCCTCAAGTTGTGAGCCAGCACAGCTCCTTCCTTATGTTGATTTTGTCAGTCATTTCATCACAGCAATTATGCAGTACAGTATTATACTGTATATAACATACATACAGTATTATATAACAATACAGTATTATATAATATATACGGTATTATATTAGTGAATACAGTATTATACTGCAATGCCTTTCCTCTATGCTGTAAATCACTTTCCCTAATGACTTTATGCAAGTGTGTGTTCAGACCCACATGTGCTCACATGTGTCATAGTTCAAGCCCCAACTCTCAGTACCATCAACACTGGAAAAACAGCTGAAGCTTTGGGGCTCCTGCAGTTATTTACATTCTGAGGCTCTTCCTACGGATGCATAACATACTGTGTCTTAATTTTGCTTGAAATAGTCCTGCTTTGGTTATGTCTCAGATGTTGTGAGTCTATTTGTTTCTAGTTTTGAAAGATGACATTCTTTTGGTGTTTTAAATTGCAGAAAATATTGAATGATTCAAAAATTCAAGCCATGCAACAAAGTCCATTCTATGAATGCTTCAGTTCTATCCTGGTTCCCTTCAGTTCTTTCCTCCCTCAGAATCGAATTTTACTGGGTTAGCCTTCTTTTGTTTCTGCTTTAATACACAGATTTATATTATTAATAAACATACATACATGTACTACAATACATACATCATTTTTATTTACTTTTAATTTTCAAAAAATTTTTTGAGACAGGGTTTCTCTGTGTAGCTCTGGCTGTCCTGGAACCTGCTTTGTAGACCAGGCTGGCCTTGAACTCACAGAGATCCACCTGCCTCTGCCTCCCAAGTGCTGGAATTAAAGGCGTGTGCCACCAAAACCAGGCTACTTTTTAATTTTTGAGATTATAATATAATTACTTTATTTCCCCTTTTCTTTTCCTTACTCCAAAAGCTCTCCCCTCCTCCCCTCCTTGCTCTCTTTCAAATTCATGGCCTCTTTATTCACTAATTGTTGTTATATGCATATATATACTCCTAAATATAAACTGTTTAGTCTGTACAATATTACACATATGTATGTTTTTAGGCCTGACCATTTGTTATTGAATAATTGACAGGTGTGCTCTTCCCTGGGAAAGACTGTTTCTCCCACTCTCTTAGCATTCCTTAGCTGCCTGTAGCTCTTTGTGTAGGGTTGAGACCCCATGAGCTTTCCCTGTTCACTTTGGCATGCCTACTGGTGTCATCCTGGTTCAGTTTAGGTTTAGGAAGCCATGTGAGACTTTATGGATGCGGCTTAGGACATTACTAGGAGGTACAATCTCACAGCAAAATCCCCAGTCTTATGGCTCTTAAGGTCTTTCTGCCTCTTCTTCCACAATGTTGCCCGAAGTCCAGGAGTTGTTCTGTAGATGTTTCAGTTGGGGTTGTGCTCCATCACTCTGCATTTTGATTGGTTGTGGTTTAATGTAGTGGTATCTATTGCAAAGAGGAGTTTCCTTTATGAGACGGAGGACTGCACTTATCTGGGGTTATAAGGACAAATATCTAGAATGCAGTTAGGAATTATGTTATTTTAGTGATGTGGTAGATGTAGGGTCTCCTCTAAGACCCATTACTTCATTAGCTCTGGGTAGTTGGCTAGGTTTCCGGTACTAGGGATGGTTTCCTTCTTGTGATGCAAGCCTAGAGTCCAAGCAGAGAGTTGTTGGTTACTACTGAAGTATGCACGCCATTATTGCACCCTTGGAGTTGTGCCATGCTGGTCCTTGGTGTGGGGCATGGGGGTCATAGCTGTGTGGGACTGTTGGTTGCTTCCCTCCTTTGGAAGCTTGAACATGCATCATTTTTTGATATGTATATTAGCATACGAAGTACTGGGTTTCACTAGGACATTTTCATACATTCATTATTTGACTTTGTTTTTATCCACCCTGTCCACACTTCCCTTTCCCACCCCCTCTGTCCCCCTCTTTGTGGTCCCCCAAAATGTCCTCCCCTCCTGATTCTGTTTTTCCTCTCTCTCTTCCCTTAAGGTCTCTGTCCCTCTTCTCATGGTCCCCTTTCTGCTTTCATCAAGCACACACAGAAGAGTAAGGTGAGAGAGGAGGTAGAGGATAGAGTGTAATATCCCAGTTAGAGGCAAGTAAAGAAGGAAGCCGGAGCTCAGTTAAATGTTCATAGCCTACAAAGAGCCGGCCTTCCAGCCCGTTCCACCATCTCTCATTTCCTCAGAAGTGATTGCTGTTAACACATAAAAGTCACGTCCAAAGCTCATGAATACCTTGGCTCTTAAGTGTAGACAAGAAATGTTTGTTACCACACAGACAGGAAATACCTTACTCTTTTTATATAAATAATAAAACACACGATAAGCCATTATTAGAAGGTGAAGCAAAGTACTTTTGTAAGCTGAACCATCGTAGGGTGGACCACAGAAAAATCTCTGCTGGCAGGCTCAGTTTCTGCTCGGGGTGTTTTTTTCCATCAGCCAGACACAAAGCGTAGCTATGCCGCTGTTAGAACAATTAGGTTTCAGCCTAACGGATTCTTCAAGTCATTGTACCGAAAGTCCTCTCATACTCTATTTGCAGAAAGATGGATATTATTTGTGTTTTGACTTAAGTGACTTTTAGAAGCATTATAGGTGTAGATTTCTCTCGCAGGGCACTTAGTATATATTTGTTTTATATAGAGTAGGAGTAACATCTTCTTTAAAATTATTTAAAATATATACTATGTAAATACCAAATTCTTTAGGGGATACAAAAAAGTTGACCAGATACTGCCGTGGCATGGATTTTTTTTCTTAACGAGATAGCTTCTCATTATGTAGCCCTGGCTGACCTGGAACTTGCTATGTACCATCACCCACAGCAATGATATAAGCATATTTAACCTTTTTATCACAGCATTTATTTTTTCCACAGATAACTACATGATTGGAAATAGTAACTTGTAAGTTTTGAAAGGAATTTTTAGTGACAGGTGGGAAATTAGTCTAAAATTCTTTTGTTTTTGAGATAAATAGAATTTAGAAGACTTGATCGTGCATCAAGTTTCTACAGATAAAATTATTTTTCTCTCACTAATAAAATTGAGTACGTAGTCTTAGAGAAAACAACAGCTTAAGTGCTTGGAAAATATCATCAACAGAATGAACAAAACTTCATGATATAAACAGGTGGTAATGTAAGTACAAGCCTCCTGGGATGCAGAAAACATACTGGATTTACAGTCATAACCCTGCAAAGTCAAACGTGTAACCTGTAATCTTAGCACCTGGGAGGTTGAGGCAGGAGGCTCCCAAGCTTTAGGTCAGTCTGGGCTACACACACACAGATCCTGTCGCCCCACCCCTCAGAACACTCGAGAGTCTAGCTGAGGTATTAATGAGCTATTGATGGAAGAGTGTAGTGCCCTGTTCAGCCTGCTGCATGTTTTTCTGAAGCAAACTTTATCAGTATGCAGTTCTGCCCCATGGACACATGCCCATCACTGCTTTAGCTCTACAGCAACAGAGGCAGATAGCAAAGCACACATCTGGCTTCCTGGGTACTGCTCTAGAAGAAAGAAGAGCAGTCCTCAGACAGGAAATGATCTTTCCCATAGCTTCCTTCCACATTCTATGATAAAAACCAACCAATCAACAATAAACAAGCAAGTAAGACGAGCTGGAGAGATGGCTCCACAGTTAAGAGCACTGGCTGCTCTTCCAAAGGACCTAGGTTTGATTCTAAGCACCTACATGGTGGCTCACAACTATCTGTAACTCCAGGTCCATGGGGTCCAATGCCCTCTTCTGGCCTCTGAGGGCAGCACATGCACATGGTTCACAGGTATTCATGCAGGCAAAGCATCCACATAGTAATAGTAACAATAATAATAATAATAATAATAATAATAATATATGAACAATAAGAACCAATAGTCAACAAATTAAAAGAATAAAAAAATCCCGAGCCAGTTCCTCTGATGTGGCTCTGTCTTGTTTGGTCCAAGAGGCGGAAACCTGAGCTGTCTCTGAAAATCACCTTCTCTTTGTTCTGTCCATGTTTCTATCATTCAGGCTCGGTGCAATTATCAGAGATGTCAGTAACTCATCTGTCTCTTCAGTTATAGCAACAGTGTGTCTGCCATGTGCCCTGCATCCTTCATTTCGGTCCAAATGAAGATGTGTAAAGATTCAAGGCTCGCTTTGGTCCTTCTGAAGGTCCCTCCCCCAGTTAGGCATCTGGGGTTGCTGGTGAACAGTGGCTGTCACACTGTGAGGCCAGATTCCGGTGTTTAGTTGGGGCACAATCACACCAACCATCTCGACACTGTGGTTTCTTCCTTTGTTGCTTCCCATGTGTCTCTGGGATGAAATGTAAAGTCTTTATTGCATTTACTTTTTTTTGTTATCCAAGCTGAATTTTCATATTCCACAGAGAAGGTATGTCTGAAAAATATATGATCTTTACTATTCAACTCAGAATAGACAAGGTCTGAACAATAACGGAAGGAGACCACTAGGCAATTAGCAGAGATTGCAAATGGGTTCGTAGAGAGGATACCTGGCAGCCATGTTCTGATGCTTTCTGCCCAATAGTTACTTTCTGTAACATGACTAATTCACTAGTACATGAAACCTATGTTCTCATAGATGTAGGGTTGTTGTTCTTTATGGACAGATGCTTAGACCCAGAGGTTACTAGAATAAGTTTTGGTTCTGAATCAGCTTTATTATAAGGGATCTTTTAGTGTAGCTTTCATTATCTGATGGAATTATGCATGACTCAAACAAAACTACATCTTCAAATAACAGTCCAGCCAGGCAGTGGTGGTGCATGCCTTTAATCTCAGCACTCGGGGAGGCAGAGGCAGGCAAATCTCTGAGTTCAAGGCCAGCCTGGTCTACAGAGCGAGATCCAGGTCAGCCGGGGCCACACAGAGAAATCCTGTCTCAAAACACAACCAACCAACACCCAATCCCCCCCCCCAAAAAAAACCCCCAGAACCAAACAGTACAGTGTGTAGCCACTGGGTCTGATTTCCTTCCCATCCATTACTGTCTTGCTCAGAGTTCTTATGTTTTCTGGTTTGGATTGTTTCATTAGAACAAAGAAAGATGAACATTTTTTTGAGGTTCCTTTAAGTATAAAATTTTCTGAGTTTTGGTACCTCTGGGTTCTATTCATGTTTAGATAAGATCAGTATATACGTGAGGAGTGACTTAATCCTCATGAACACTGAGGTAAGATCAGTATATAAGTGTATAAGTGTGAAAATTAGGTGTGACTTAATCCTCATGAACACTGAAGTAAGATCAGTGTATAAGTGTGTAAGTGAGGAAGTGAGGAGTGACTTAATTCTCATGAACACTGAGGTAAAGATCAGTGTATAAGTGTAAGTGGGGAAGTGTGTAAGTGAGGAGAGACTTAATCCTTGTGGACACTGCCCTTCCTTCGTTCCTTTGCTTTGGCTCAAATGCCCTTTGTCAGTAAGAATTCACCCTGTTTAAAAATGCCACTGCTCCACACTCTGTATTTCTCCTACTATGCCGAGAATAATTTACACTGTAATTTTTTTCACCTTCTATCACTTGGGATAATTTGCCTAGTTATTAATTTATTGTTTTGCCACATTAGACTATAAAGTCAACATGGGCAGGAAGTCTTGCTGGTTTTATTCACTATGTGTCTCCAGTTTAAATTAGTTTCTGTTACATAGTTCGATAAAGGATTTCTAGTAAATATTTGAATTTTAAATGATTTATCAAATTTATTAAGTGACTAAATTAAAAATTACATTCCTGTAAGTTTCCCAAAAGTTATACTTAACAATATTCTTGCAAACAATGCACAAGTATTTCTTTTGGTAAAGTAATGCTTAGATAGTTTAAAGACAAACTGTGATCAAGGGATTCTGTGAAAGAACACAGCTAGCATGTCTTGTCATAACTGATGGACACCTTCCTCCTAAGATCAGGACAGACAGATAAATACGTGCCTGCAACTTTCCTGTTGCACAGAGATTAGTGAGGCCACTGTGTAGGAGAAGGAGATAAAGACCGTTCAGACCAGGCAGGAAGAATGAAAAGGCCTTTCTTCACAGGTTACGTGTTCTCATGGAGAAAATCCCAAGACATCCATTAGAAAAACTACTCTAACTGTGCTACTTACTGAGTGTGCTCGGTGGGATTGCAAGATAGAAGATAAATATACCACAACCAACTGTAATTTTACACATCCACAACGATCCCAAAACAAACCAAGGAAATGGTTCTTAGAAACAGTATTCAACAAATTTATGCAAAGCTTGTATTGGGAAAGTTATAAAAATATTGTTTAGGAAAGTGCTTGTCAGAGGAAAGATTTCACCTAGGTAAAGAAGTAGCTAAAAAGGATTGTCATGCAAAATGATGACTACCATCTACCATAGTTACAACAATACATCAGATTCTGAAAGTTGTGGGGTAGACCTTGTATTCTTACCACAAAATGGTATGTGTTGAATAATGCATGTTAATTAGCTTAATTTAGCCACTGAACAGAATATACATATTTCAAGATAACATGCTATTCATGACAAATGTATACACCTTAGTCACCTAGATGATTAATGAGTGTTTAAGAATGAAAGAAACTACAACTCAGGAGAAATATACTTTAAATTCAAGGAATGGAAGAATTGGTATTGTTCAGGTGTCAATACTCCTGAAATTGACGGGTAGATTCAATGCAAACTACATCAGAATTTCCTAATAGTCAAAATGGTATGGTAGTACTGGCTTAGAGAAGACAGACACATTAACGGAATAAAACTGAAAACTCAGAAATAAGCTCACATACTTATGATCAGTAGATTACTTCCATGTGTGTTCAGGTGTGTTCACATGTGTGTGGGTACACCTGCATATGCGTACATATGCATGTAGGCTAGAGGTCAATTTTTTTGCTGAGTGTTTTCCTTGATCACTCTCTACTTTACTTACTAAGGCAAGGTCTCCTGCTGAACCTAGAGCTTGCTGATTGGATAGTCCAGCTCAGCGGTTCTCACTCTTCCTAACGCTGTGACCCTTTAACACAGTTCCTCATGTGACGGTGACCCCCAACCATACAATCACTCCGTTGCTACTTCATAACTACAATTTTACTACTGTTATGAGTCACAGTGTAAACTATTTTTGGAGATAGAGGTTTGCCACGGGGTCTCGACCCACAGGTTGAGAACCACTGGTCTAAGGGTCAGCTTTCCCTGGGGACCCCATGTCTCCTGAACACTGGAATTACAGGTGGGCTGCCATGTCTGCCTATCTTCTATATGGCTGTGGGAGATCTGAACTTCAGCCCTTGGGTTTGTATGCCAAGTAATTTATCTGCTGAGCTAGGGCATCAAGGCTTTTCAATGGGAGGAATGAACAGTTTTTTTTTTTTTTTTTACAAGGGACTCTGCGACAAGCAGGTAGGTACATGAGAAAGAATTAAATTTACCCCTCACACCATATTAAATAAATGCAAAGTGAATCAAAGTGTAATATAAGAGACTTGGAATATTCCTAGAAATCAGCAGGCACACAAATTGCTGTAGTCTTAGACTAAGCAAGGTAGGCAATGGAAAAACAAATACATTGTGTTTCATCAGTACTAAAAACTTTGTGTCAAAGGACAGCATCAAGGATGTAAAATAGATACCCATAGGATAGGGAAATATTTGCAAATCATATATCTGCTAAGGCAGCTGCGTCTAGAATAGTTAAAAACTTATAGATAAATAATAAAAAGAAAAGTATGCTAACTTTAAGAAATGGGGGAAAGATGAATAGACATTTCTCCAGAGAAGGTATACAAACGGCCAAAACAAGAACAGGAAAAGACAGCTGATGTAATCAGTTACCAGAGAAATGCAGATCAAAACCACAACGAGTTGTTATGAAACATTATGTCACACCCACTTGTTTGGCCACAATCAAATATTGCCTTTTAAAACTGTTGGTAAAAATGTGGAGGAATGGAGTCCTTATGCACTGTTGATGGGAACATCAAATGATATAGCTACTTTGGAGAACAGTTCAATCTATCTTCAAACACATGATCTGAAAATTCCATTTCTAGACTTGCTTCCACAAGAAATGCAACTTATGGCCACATTAAGATATTATATATGAATTCTCATGACAGCATTATTCATAATATCCCCAATGTGGACAACCCCAGAAGTCCATCACCTGATGCATGAATAAAGAACAAGATATGAATACAATACAGTTTGGCCCTAAGCAGAAATAAAGAAGGAGCCGGGCGTTGGTGGCGCACACCTTTAATCCTAGCACTCGGGAGGCAGAGCCAGGCGGATCTCTGTGAGTTCGAGGCCAGCCTGGGCTACCAAGTGAGCTCCAGGAAAGGCGCAAAGCTACACAGGGAAACCCTGTCTCGAAAAAACAAAAACAAAAACAAACAAAAAAAAAAGAAATAAAGAAGGAAGCCATGCTCTAACACAGACAAGACTTGAAAACATGCAAAATGGCAGGAGACTGGGGCGTGTATTGTGTGACTCCATTCAGACAAATTAGGGAAACCCATGGAGCCAGTCAGATCAGCGATTTTCAGTGGGTGTAGGGAAAGTTGGGAGGAAATCACCATAATAGTTGATGGACCCCTTCTTTGTGGGGTGAAGTGAAAATGTTACAAGAAGGTGGTGTTGCATATCTTTGTGGGTATGTTGTGCATGTGCTGGGCTGAGACTACGTCCGCAGAGCTCAGGGGTCAAGTGCTTGCCTGGCATATGTGAAGCCTTGCGTTCAGGTTCCATCACCCTCCCAAATATTGAACTGTATGTTAAGTAGGCAAATCCTATAGTATGTGAATTACAGGCCAGTGAAGCTGTCAGTTGGTTTTAAAATGAGGCCTTGGGGAGATGGCTCAGCATTTAAAAGCCCTGGCTGCTCTTCCAGAGGACCCGGGTTTATTTCCCAGCACCCACATGGTGGCTCACAGCTGCCTGTAACTCCAGTCCCAGGGGCTCTGATGCCCTCTTCTGATCCCGACAGGCAGCTGGCATGCGCTTGATCATTGACAACAAAAGACCCAGAGAGCCTCACATCTGCAATAACTTGCTTAAGACTCTTTCCCCTCCCGTTTCCCGGACCTAGGGGATAAAGGGAAGTAAATAAGCGTACATAATATACATGAAGGCAAAACATTCATACACATAGAAAAAAGATACTAAAAAGTGGAAGAAAATTAAAATGTGTTCAAATTAGTGATTTGACTAAAGCACAGAATAATCATTCTGGTCTCCCATATGTACCTGACAGAATTAATAAAGGCTTTTTGTTTGTTTGTTTGATTGTTTGTTTTTTAGTTTTTCAAGAAAGGGTTTCTCTGTGTAGCCCTTGCTGTCCTGGAACTTGCTCTGTAGACCAGGCTGGCCTTGAACTCACAGAGATCCACCTGCCTCTGCCTGCTGAGTGCTGCTCAAGTAATATAGTTTTTTTTTTTTTGCTTTTTGTTTTTTGTTTTTTGTTTTTCAAGACAGGGTTTCTCTGTGTAACAGTCCTGGCTGTCCTGGAACTCGCTTTGTAGACCAGGCTGCCCTCGAACTCACAGAGATCCGCCTGCTTCTGCCTCCCAAGTACTAGGATTAAAGGCGTGTACCACCACCACCCATCTGTAATATAGTTTTAAAAGAGCAAAATTTCCATCTGGTCTTTAAGGAATACTGGCCGTTTTAATGGGCGTGATTTAGGTGTGTCAAAGTTTTTTTGTTTTTTGTTTTGTTTTGTTTTGTTTTTTAAACTTCTTCCTGTATAGATGAACAGTTTTTAAATCCTCCTTACTTCTCCCAGGGGAAGGATAACCTTGTCAGCATTTACAGCTGAGTCTCTAGGGGGCGGAGCAATGGTCAGCCTTCTCAGTGGGAAAGCTCTGGGAGCTGCAGGATTTGGACAACAGTGAACAGAGAACCTCTGAAAACTGCTGACAGAAAATAGATCTTGCCTGAAGGGCCTCCAGTGAGGGCTTTGCATTTGGCACAGGCCCAAATCTGTGCCATGAACAGGAACTGAGTGTGGAAACCTGATGCTGACTTCTTCGCTTGCAGCTTATTTTTGGTAACTGAAAACGTTAATGAGGCCCTATCACTGTCCGTGAAGTTTCCTTTACAAAAGGCCAGCCCCTCGCCTCTGTGGTAATTTGCTTAAGGCTCTTTTCCCAGAGCTGGAAGATGAAGTAGAGCCCTAAGCATTTTCCCATTAAGCTCTGTGGCTCTACGGTGTCAATGCAGAAACCTCTGCTAGGTTTGTAAGCCATAGAAGATGAAACTATATTCAGTTTGATTTTGGAGTCCCTGTCACGACACACCTGGGCATTGGTGCTCAGGCATCGTTTCAGCTGAATTGGTCAGAAACTTGAAGTGAAAAGCGTGGTTGTTCTCTCTGAATGTTCCTTTTTATCACCTTTTTTCCAGTGCCCTAGGATGAGGCTTCTTGCGTTTCTCTCCTACTGTACAAGTCTCCCTTTGTTGGCATAGCTGAGACTGTGTGACAGGCTTCTGAGATCCGTTGAGCCTATGAGGAGTAACGGATGGGCTACATACAGGGATCTTCAACCTGAAGGCAGCGTGGAGCTAAGATTTTGAGAGCCTTTATTAATCATTTCAGCAAGGTCATGCTAGAATTCCAGAACCTTCTTCTTTATTGCTTTGATTCAGTGGTCCCATCTGAGCTACGCAGTAGTGGTCACACGGCGGAAAGTGGAGGCCCATGAGGATTTCTTGGAATACTGTCTTTTTGGGCTAAAAATTCTAGAAGGGGAAACTGAGTCAGCTGCTTGGCAGCAGCCATGCACCAAGTTCCTGCTCTGCCAGGAAAAGTCTCAGGAAAGTCTCTAAAAGTTCCTGTGTGGCCCCACTCTACCTACAGGTCTCTCTTTCATTACTGGAACCTTGGACCATGCCAGTTTTACACACACACACACACACACACACACACACACACACACACACACACACTCTTAGTCTGAAGCCAATGAGGTTTGAAGATATGTCATGGGATATGATGGGTGGAAAGAAATATTTGTTCTCTGTCTTAAAACAATCACAGAATTTGAAGGAAAGGAATTCCATTAATTAATTCTATTGCCACACCCAGCTATTTGCCTTTGAAGGGGTTCATGGAAGATGAGACATTCAAAAACAAAAGAGCTATGTGTATCTTACACTGTTGTTCTTGTAGACTGATGTACAGTTTGGGAGAAGGTGAACTTCCTGTGTTTTCTATCCTTGGACCATTTAATATTGGCCAGCATTGAGGTTTGGATTTTGAAAACAATCTCTTTAGTTGTTCTCCTCTGAGGGGAATGGATACTTACTATCTAAAAGAAAATCTTTGTAAGAGATGGTGGTAACCCTAAAAAATAATTTTTGTACTATAAAATTAGAAGCACAGGCTTTTTTATAAAGTTAAGTAAAGGCTTTTTATAAGTAAAGTTAAGCTAGTTTTGTCTGCTGTACCACTCCAGAAGTGTGGTTATGGAGACAATACTCTATCCCTCTTCATCCGTGGACAGAGGGATGCTGCATTAGATACTTCTGTTGCCGTGTTAAAACACTATGGGCAAAGCAGCCTAAGGAAGAGAGAGTTTGTTTTAGCTTATGGTTCCAAAGAGATAAGAGTCCGTGATATCAAAGTGGAAGCATGGCAAGAAGCTGGAGGCATGGAGGCAGGTGCAGAGAGCTTCGAGTTCACATCTCAATCACAAGCATGAAGCAGAGAGAGCACTCAGGGAATGGTGTGAGGCTTTAAACTCTCAAAGTTCACCTCGAGTGACATACATCCTCTAACAAGTCCACACCTCCTAAACCTCCCCAAACAGTGCCACCCACTGGGGACCAAGTATTCAAATGCCCGAGACTGTAGGGGACATTCTCATTCAAACCACCACAGATGCCCATGGATTGGAGCCACTGAGAGAGAAAACCACTTCTAATCAAACTGAGCCCTGAATATGAGTTTCTTCTCTTTATGAGACCTACTCTGATTCTAGACTGTTGAAATCCATAAAAAGTTTAGAGTGAATTGTTATAGAAAAGGTAGTTATTGTAATACCTGACAGGTAGCCAGCATCTGTGTGTGTGTGTGTGTGTGTGTGAACATGAGTGTGTATGTGAATGTGTATAAGTGTATGTGAGAGTGTGCATATGAATGTGTGTATTTGAGTGTGTATGTAAGCATGTGAGTGTGTGTGTGTGTTTAGGAACCTGCCAGAAAGACAGGATAAACACAGCAGGCAGTGGTAAGTATGATGTTGAGACTAGTGCCAGGTGCTGTAGATGGCCACCCTAGTGTGTGTGTGTGTGTGTGTGTGTGTGTGTGTGTGTGTTGCATCAATCTGTGCTGAAGAACATCTCTACATGCTTGCAGGAGAGTGCAAAGTAACAGAATGGGGGGGGGGGGGGGGGCAGAAGGCAAACGCTGCTGGCTCCCAGCGCAGGCCCCACGGACACATGTCCTGCACGGGGCAGGGCAAGGCTTTGTCTTATTTGGACCTCTCCAACACCAGCAATTGCGTGGGTCTTCACCTCTAGAACTTAGGCCTTTGGATCCTGGCTGGTGTCGGGCAGAGGCTGCCCCGGGGCACTGTGGGATAGGGTGTTGGCTCTTCGGGGTCTGGAGTCTCAGGAAAGGGAAGGAAGATACCAAGAAGAAGATGTTAAGTTCAGACGGAGGTGGCAGCAGGACAGTAGCTTCAGCCTGGAGGATCGGCTTGTGTATTCTCCTCACAAAGGGAATGGAACTATTAGAGACAGAGGTGGTGGTGTGGTGTGATGGAAAAACTGGACCACTAGCCCCAGACAGTGCAGAACCACGTCTACTTAGAAGTCCATGGGAACCGTTCTCACATGCAGTGTGGACACCCGCTTGTTCATGATTTGCTGGTTACTTCCAGTCCCTTTACAACACTGCTCTCCCCTGGCTTCCCTCTCGCCTCTGTCTGGTTTTCAGCTTCATTTACAGGCTCACCTCTTTGTCATAACCCATTAACACCGGCTCTCTTCAGATGGATTCCTCCTTTTCTCACTGTATCATCTGAGAACATCGCACCTCTCAGGTTCAACTATAACATAAATCTCTCAGCATGGCTCTGCTCACAGCCCCCAGTGCCCCAGTGTGCCCCGTGTGCCCCAGTGTGCCCCAGTGCCCCTCAAACTCCTGTCTACAGCAGAGACCGGTAAACTGCCATCAACACATCGTCCTTCTGTCCGGATCCCTGTTCTCTGAGTTCCACACACTAGCTTTCCTACTCTCCCCAGTCTCCTTAGTTAATTTATTGTGCTCTGAGTACAGTGCTTTCCTGCAGCTCACCTGGACCCTTGCGATTACCCATCTGACCACTGCAGACTCAAGTTCTCATTCCATCAATGCTATCTTGTATCTCACTTCAGCAATGGCCTTCATAGCACGTAACTCTCATCTGACCCTGCACAGAATTCTCCAGCGGCCTCTCATTGCTCAGATACATAAGCTGAGTTTCTTTCCTGGGCTTTTATACTCTCCTTTTTCCCAACTTCTCTTCCTGCACCCCAGCACCTCCCACCATCTTGCATTGCACACTCTCGGTATTTTGAAGCGCCATGAATACCCACAACTATGACCTCATGCCTTCACGTGTATTTCCTTTTTCAGAATGGTCTCTCTGTGTCTGTCCATTGGAGACATTCTATCGAATGGCAGCTGAAAACTGCCACTGTGAGAGTTCTCCCTGATCTCCCCCAGGGAAGACTCAGCTCACCCCTCCCCTGTGTTTCCCTAGCACCTTGTAGAATTGTTTTACTGAGATTTTTCTATTAGCCTGTATGTCTCTCGTTTCATTTGTAAAGTTTTTGGGGGGTTATCCTATGCCTTTATTCTTCATCTTTTTAAAATAAAGATTTATTTTATTACTAGTTTTTAAGTGTGTTCATTCACACATGTGAACACAGATGCCAATAAAGGTCCGAAGGGCCAGGTCTCCCTGGACTAGAGTTACAGGTGATTGTGGGCTGCCCATTGTAAGTGCTGTGAATTGAACTTGGGTCCTCTGCAAGAAGAGTGCAAGCTTTTAACCACTGAGCCATCTCTCCAAACTCATGTCTTTATTTTTCTGCAATGCAATATAACACATTCAGTAGTTCAGTGATCAAAATTTAGAGATAAGGAGTAAGTATCAGACTTGCTTAGTCTATTCAGGCTGATGTAACAATATTACCATGCACGGAGTGGTTCATGAGCGCGAGGGTTTGGTTTCTAACAGTTATAGCAGCAAGGAGTCCAAAATCCCGGTGTTGGCGGATTTGCTCTCTGGTGAAGGTCTGTTTATCACAATGGGACATTTTCACTATGCCCTTATATGATGGAGAGAACAGGGGATGCTCAGGTCTCTTTAATTAGGGCACTAATCCTACTCATGAGGTTTTCCCTCTTCTAATGCCAACACTTTGGGGGTAGAATTTTAACATGAATTCAGGAAGACATAAGCGTTCAGGCTGTGGCGGTGCCTATGACCCGCCTTATGGAATAGAGCATTTCCAGCGCTCCAGGAGCCCCTCGTCCTGACCCACTCATTGCCCAGCTATCTTGGCCTTCACGGTAACTACCTTTCCTTTATATTCACACTACCTGTGTGCGCATCCTAGAGCAGTACGGTTGAGTTCGCCTGGTTCTTGAACTTGATGCAGGTGTGAACATGTGAGTATCTTGTTGCAGTTCTTTTCTTGGGTCACCTTTGTGAGAGTCATCCCCTTTATGTGTGTTTGGTTGCCCGTCTTCCTTTGTGTTGCTATCTACTAGTGCTTTGTGATAGGAATACTCCACGTGTAATGTATCTGTTATGGGGAATTTGGCTTATTTTCACTTGGGGTCTATTAGGATGGATGGTGTACCCCATGAGTTTCTTTGGGGGATAAATCTGGGATGGAACTGCCTGTTGCAGGATATGTTTACCATCATTTCTACCAGGTAATGAAAAACTGCTTTTCAAAGTTGGTCCTGCCGTTTCTGGTCCTCCACTGCTAAGAGTTTCCAGCACTTTTATCTTGACCAACATGTGGCACTACCAAACTTTAAAATGTTTACCTTCTGACCAGTATGTGGTGGAATTTCACTGTGGTTGTAACCTATGTTTCTTCCTAAGTAATGAGGGGGTACATTTTCATTGGTTTAGGACATTTGGATTTTCTCTTTGGTGAAGAGTCAATTTAAATTTTGTTCACTTTTCTCATGAATTATTTGTCTTTATATTATTACATTGTAAAAGTACTTTTTGTATCTTCTGGATTTCAATCCTTTGCCAATGTGGATTGAAAGTAGTGTACTGTAAAGCCACACACTGAATATTTATGGATTAGAGTAAGCCTTATTCTTTACCTTCGTGTTAATGAGCAAATAGAACAGTTAGAGGAGACAAGTGACAGTGGACACCAGTGCACATTAATGCCCTCTTCCTCCTCTTCCCAGGTGTCATCATTGTCCCCAGTGCTGGTGTTGGCATCGTCCTGGGAGGCTACATCATAAAAAAATTGAAGCTTGGTGCGAGAGAATCCGCCAAACTGGCGATGATCTGCAGCGGGGTGTCTTTGCTGTGCTTCTCAACCCTGTTTATTGTTGGATGTGAAAGCATCAATCTAGGTGGCATAAACATCCCTTACACCACAGGGTAAGTACCTCCGAGGAGCCATCCTGCACCAGCAGGCGCACAGTGCCAAGCTCTGTGTGGTTCCACACCTGGCCCACACCTGGCCCACACCGGGTCTCCCTCCCATCTGCTTTATGTGCTTTGTCTCTGCAACTGCAGCTCATGCTCCTGTTGGGTAGAGGCCACAGGGTGTCACCTTTGTGTGTCTCTTTTGATCCCACAGAGTGACCTCCATGGCATTTTAATTACAGAAGATGAGGGGATACTTGTTGTATTAACTAATTTTTTTTCCCTTAAGTGAGTTGTTCTTAATGGCTGGAGAGGTAGCTCAATAAAGCGTGAGGAACTAAGTTTGATCCCTGGAACCCATGTAAAGACGCCAGATGTGGTAGTACACACCTGTAGTCCCTGTGCTGGAGAGGTGGATGTGAGCTGATGCCTGTGACTGGAGCGAGTCCACTCTAGTTGGTGGGTCCCAGGCTAATGAGAGACCATTTCAAAAATCCAGATGGAAAGTTCCTGAGGAGGAACAGCACATGAACATGCATGCACACACGTTTGCACATACATGCACACACAGGAACCTGCACCCCCACCAAAACCCCATCAAATTTATGAAATACCATCCACTATGAAAAGTCTTGCTTTCACCTGAGTCCTCCACCCACCTACTTCTTCTCAGTTCTCCAAATTAAAGCCAACTATGGAATATTTTTTCTTTTATTTCATTTGTTTTCTCATAGAATGCATTTCCATTATGTTTCCCTTCCCCTAACCCTTCCCAGATCCTCCCCACCCTCCCTTCTCACCCAACTTCATGTTCTTTCTCTCTTAAAAAAATCATAACAAACAAAACATAAGACAAAAATACCAGAACAAACCAAAAACTCCATAAAAATAAAAATCATGGAATTCAGTTTATGTTGTCCAACTCCCGGGCACGGACTTGCCCTGGATCGCAGTTGATATACCCAGTGAGACTTTCCTGGGGGAAAATGATTTCCTTTTCCCAGAAGGTAGCAATTGCAAATAGCTTCTTGGTTTGGGATGGACCTTTGTGTCCACTTCTTCTTCTCGGTGCTGGGATTTTGTCTGTTTTGTGCCTGCTGTAACAGTTTCTGTGAGTTCATATGTGTGTAATCCCTGTTGTGTTGGAAGGGTGCTATTTATTTAGAGTAATCCATCAACTTCTGGATCTTAAAAATCTCTCTGCCTCCTCTTCACGTAGCCTTCCCGTCTCTCCTCTTCCATGAGCCTTGAGGGGAGCGTTTGAGGAAGACATCTCATTTAGGACTGAGTGCTCCAAAGTCTCACTCTCCGAGTACTGTCCAGTTGTGAGTCTCTGTGTTAGCCCTCATCTACTGCAAGAAGGAGCTTCTCTGCTGAGGGTTGAGCAATACCCCGATCTATGGGTATAGCAGTATGTCATTTGGAGTCATTTTATTGCTATTTTCCTTTAGCAGAACAATAGTAGTTAGTTTTCCCTTAGGCCCATGGCCTATCTAGTGTCAGGTTCTTGGGCACTTTAACAGTGTCGGGAATGGGTTCCCTCTCATGGAGTGGGCCTTACAGTTCAACTTTAAAAAGGTTCCTCCCATGACATTGATGTCACCGCTGCACCAGTGCAGGCAGATGGCTGCTTTAGGTCACAGGGTTTATTGATGATTACTTTTCCTCTCTGGTAACATGCAGAGTACCTTTCAGCACCATGAGTGCTAGTCAGTAGGGGCGAAGCTTGTAGTTGGGCACCAGCTAGATCTCTCCATGTTCAATACATAAGTAAGTGGTGTCTTTAGCAATGGGGCCTTACCATCAGATTGTGGAGAACAACCAATAGCCTTGACAAGAGCCTGTGATGTTTGGGGGAGGATGTCTACGGGACTTGTTTGGCCAATGACTCAACAAGGTGCAACTCTGTAACTGGAGGTTTTATTGGGTGGCATAAAGTGTTGTTGGGGCACTGTCTTCCCCATTATATGGCGATTTCATTTAAATTCTTTTATATATGTATAGATTTTAGGAAGCTTCTACAATAGGAGCTTCTGATGTTCTTTTCAAAAGGCCTTTGGTGTTAGTTGCTCCTCCTCATATTTCCTCTTTTACTTGTCCTTCCATTCCCCCTTGTGGTGGTTTGAAAGGAAATGGCCCCCATAGGCCCGTAGAGAGTGGCACTATTAGGAGGTGTGGCCTTGTTGGAGGAAGTGTGGTTTTGTTGGAGGAAGTATGTCACTGCAGGTGGGCTGTGAGGTTTTAGATGCTTGAGCTAGGCCCAGTGTGTTTCACTCTCTTCTTGCTGCCTGTAGATCCAGATGTAGAACTCTCAGCTCTTTCTCCAACACCATGTCTGCCTGCATGCCACCATGTTTCCCA
>CABHPH010160609.1:34570-54176 GCA_902168325.1 Peromyscus nudipes | reverse complement strand
ATTCAGAAATGCACATCAAAGTCACAGTAAGTTAACACCTGAGCCCCACCCAGATAACTGTAGTCCAAGACGCAAAGAGTAACAGATGTGCCAAGCATGTTTAGAAATAAAGTCCAGGTGTTGTTAGCTGAAGCATAAAAGTGCACAATGATGGAATGGAGTTTCTTGACTCCTCATGGAATTAACATTCAGTCCAGGAACTCTACCCTAAGCATTTCTTCTAATGGAAATGAAAATATATGTTTACACACCAACATATACACAAGTATTTCCAGACATAGTGTTTGCAGTATCTAAAGATTTAAAACAACACATATGTTTATCAGAGGATGGATTATTAGGAAATTGTGATTTATATACAATGGACTATTATTCTACCATGTAAAGGAATGAAGTATTTGTAGCTAGAGTTTTCCCGCCTGGCCCACAGTCAGGACAAATCTCTTTCACCTGCCAGTCCCACAGCCGCTCAGACCCAACCAAGTAAACACAGAGACTTATATTGCTTACAAACTGTATGGCCGTGGCAGGCTTCTTGCTAACTGTCCTTTTATCTTAAATTAATCCATTTCTATAAATCTATACCTTGCCACATGGCTTGTGGCTTACCGGCATCTTTACATGCTGCTTGTCCTGGCGGCGGCTGGCAGGCTGTGACTCCTTCTGCCTTCCTGCTCTTTTAATTCTCTCTGTTAGTCCCGCCTATACTTCCTGCCTAGCCACTGGCCAATCAGTGTTTTATTAGCAACACATTTGCCATACAGAACATCCCACAGCAAGTATTGATATGTATTATCTTTGGATACAGCTGAAAAACATGAATAAAGAAGAGACAAAAGGTCTCATTGTAATGATACACTAGTTAGGGTTCTCCAAAGAAACTGAATCAATAGGATGGATGGAAAGATGATAATGATGATGATGAAGAAGAAGAAGAAGAAGAAGAAGAAGAAGAAGAAGAAGAAGAAGAAGAAGAAGAAGAAGAAGAAGGGAAGGAAGGAAGGAAGGAAGGAAGGAAGGAAGGAAGGAAGGAAGGAAGGAAGGAAGAGGAAAGCGATTCACAAATCAATAGCATTATTGTAAGAAATTGACTCCCACATATGGGGAAAGGAATAATGACCAGGCAGGAATGAGATGTCTTCATGAGGTGATGTTGAGAAAGTTCTGGAATTAGTCAGAGCTTGAGATAGCACAGCACTATGAAATGCTAAATACCAGTGGGCTGTACACCAATACTACTAAACTCAACAAACTCAATACTCAAAATGATGGATTTTGTGTTCCATGGATTTGTATCCCCCAATATTTTAAGTGATAGGCTCACGAATTTAACAGAAACAACTCAGTAACAGTTCTTTAGTGTGTCCAGAGACTGAAATACATGTGTGAGTACAGGTGAGCATGTGTGTGTGTGCAAGCAGTGCACGTTGACACCTGTACGGTATGTGACCATGATTATACTGTGAGGGGTTAGAGATAGTTAGCACAGATTCCTCTCTCCCAAGGTCACACCCACCTTCTGTGGAAAAAACGAAGAGGAAACCCCCTCTCTCATTCTCAGAGCACAACAGACAAGGCAGAAGACAGGGCAACCCAAGGGGCAGATAAGTCAGTGGCACAGAAGGTCCAGGTCATGCTTGTACACAGTGACTTTCTCTCCATGCAGAAAAATGACAGGAACAGTTGTGTACACATGTTGGTGTGTGCGTGTGCGCGCGCGCGCGCGTGTGTGTGTGTGTGTGTGTGTGTGTGTGTGTGTGTGTTGTATATATGTGCGTTGGAAACAGATCCATGTAGCAGAGAAAATTAGCCTGTGAGTCTGGCCCTTGCAGACTGAGGTCGTTCCTGAGGCTGAGACAAGTGTGTTGTCTAGGGCAGTTTTTGTGACTCGGAGGAGAAGAGCTCTGTGTCATTCTGTGGGAAATGAGGCCACAGGCTAAAAAACCAGGGAAACATGGCTTTGCTCTCAACCCTCATTCTGTTTGGCTTGGATTTCTCCCAGGTGTATGCTATATATAAAAGCCTCCACCCCCTTGCTTGCTCATTCTCTCTCTCATTCTCCCTCTCTTGCTCTCATTCTGTCTCTCATTCTCTCTTGCTCTCTCATTCTCTCTCTCTTGCTCTCTCATTCTCTCTCTTGCTCTCTCACTCTCTCTCTTGCTCTCTCATTCTCTCTCTCTTGCTCTCTCATTCTCTCTCTCTTGCTCTCTCACTCTCTCTTGCTCTCTCATTCTCTCTCTCTTGCTCTCTCATTCTCTCTCTCTTGCTTTCTCATTCTCATTCCCTCTCTTGTGCTCACCTACACTCTATCATCACTCACAGTCAACATAATTTTGCCTGCTCCTAAGATGGTTAGAATTCTACATGGGTTGATGAAAAATAAATTAATCAATAGATACTTTTAGATGGTTAATTGGCTATTTGCAGGCTTGGCCCCATTCTCATAATTAGCACTTTGTAAAACCAGGGACTAGCACTGTGGGGATTTAAGCTGGGATCTGAGTCCTAGCCCAAAAGATTGCAAAGTCACTATCTAGCCAGTCTAGCCAAAGTTTTTCTGCAAAGAATAAAGACGAAGCATCGCCTCCTGCCTGGAGTTACTCCAAATGGGTCTGTCAATCACCTGGATCGGAAACACTCTTAGAAAAGTTTATGTTCCAGAAACTTTAGAAATAGCCCCAGAGTCTACGTAGAAATGCAGGTTAGTTCAAAGGTCCCTCTCTTGACTGGTGTTTTCTTCTATCGTGGTCCCTTTGGCCGTCATCTTGTCTTATCCTCAGAGTGCCCCACTTCATCCTATAAAAACACTACACTATCTTCTATGCTAATCCATGCCCTTCTCTGAATTCTTTCAAAAGAGATCACAGGGCCAGGAGAGACCAGAGCAAGATCTGGTGATGATATGACATGCTGCTGCCTTCTCTGTTTTCCCTTCGCAAGGTACTGGTGAAGACCAAGACAATGGGTGTAGGTGTCTCACTTCTTTGCGATGCAATCCCCATCAACTGTGTGCGTGGATTCAGAGTATGATAGTATGATGAAAAGAAGTATGCCTGGCAGGGTTCCCACAATCACATGGATGTCAAAATACTTTTAGAGGAGAGCAGCTTGCTACAATTTGGGTTTCTGCTTCTTTAAGAGTCTTTGCACGTTTTTTACATCTTCTTATTGAACTGAAGAAGTAACATTGTACATATTTTTCATCCTAGTATACCACGTGTTTTTCCATTTTCTTTATTTCGCTTTCTTTCAGAGCACAACATCATGAAGCGTCATTCCCACAAGGTGTGGAGGCCTGGAGTGGGATTGAATCGGGGTTTCTCAGCTCATTTCTTACATGGTAGACATGCATATAAAAATAAAAATCTAAGTGTAAATCTATTTTACACTTAGATTTTTATTTTTATATGCATGTCTACCATGTGTGTGCATTATCCATGAGGCCAGAAGAAGGTTAGGTCTCCTGGAACTGTTGTAACGGGCAGCTGTGAGCCACCAGATGTGTAGGACCAGCAAGGTTCGTAACCAGCCCCTCAAAGTCACTCTTATTTTGCATGTGAACATCTTCAAAGGTCAAGTTTCATTTTAGCTAAAGAAGTGTCTCTATAGAATAAAGACCTTCAAACTCAGTGGTAACCATTGCTTCTTTGAACTGTGATGTTGATGAACATGTTCATCTCCTTGCAAGTTACATTGTTGTTGCTACTGTTAAAAACCAGAGAGCTCAGTTATTGGTCCTCTAGTGTTACTAAACATCCCACCACTGTCTGCTTTGGTGTAGTATGCCTGTGTCCTCCAGACCTGACTGGACTACCACAAAGGAACAGAATTTTCTGTGGTGTTTGGCCCCCAGTTAAGACAAGGAATCAGCAGAACCTTACACCTCTGTGCACTTTGTAATAGGGCTATTGGCACTAGTCAGAAGAAAGGAGGGTCATAGGTACATCCCATGGGGTTCTAGCCATTACTCCCTCCTGCCTCCACTTGCATGTGATCTTAGAAGATTCTGTAGTATATAGGAGGAGGAAGATTAACTGGAGATTAAAGGTGGGCCTCCATGATGCAGCCTTTATGATGTCTTCCATGATGGGGTGGAAGCTAGGCCTTCTGGTGAGATTGCTGTTTTTGAGTTATACATGCTCCTGGAATCCCTTGCCAATACTTCTGAAATAAACCCAACAAACTCATTGGCTTACCAAATTGGAATTTCATGGAATTATTACTTTCATCTATTATTGGTGCCTTATCTGGGATGAATAAACATTTCTTCATATCTCCCCAGGAAAAGTAACACAATTACTTTAATTATCTATTTTGACCAACATCCCTCTTCTCGACCAATTTAGCAGTGTTTTCAAATATAAACACCCACACAGAGGAAACTCCTGGCCCATGGGTTACAGGTGGCACTGATAGCCTGCATTGTAGATTCCCCAGAATCTATAGTATCTTCCAGAGCCTTTCTTCAGTATGAACCTAACCAGTAACTGTTACACTGAGCGCCACTGTTATCAAATGGATTGACTCCAGTTGTGGAGTCTGAAGATACTTTAAAGGTCAGCATTGGTCAATGGACAATCACAGGGTATTGTGAGCTACAGAATTGAGAGAGATGTTCATCAGGAGAAAAATTCCTGCCTCCTCTTACAAGTCAGCACCTTGTCATCATTCACTGACAAAGGAAATATATTACCCCACGTTACTTCCTCTTTGTAATTTCCTTTAAAAAACTGATTAGATGTAATGAATGTTCTGTCCAAGAACGTCCATTTTGTGCCTTTCTTATTTCATGGGTCAGGTCATGCATGGTTCCTCCCTCCCTCTTGCTACCTCTGTCATTCAAGAAAAATCTAGGTATAAATTAACATTTCAGAAGTTTTGTTGTTGAGTTTTTCATTTCAATAATTTGGCCTTAATTCCTATTAATTCGTTCTTCCTAGTTGCTTTATGTAAAATTTGCTTTTTCATGTTCTAATTCCTTAGAGTTATTTTTTAAATTTTATTTATTTATTCTAGTTATTCTATAATAACACAGCAATTAAAGCTATGAAACAGGGCTAGGATGCAGGCTCAGTTAATAAACTAGTGGCCTTACCTGAGTGTGATTCCCCAGAACCCACCCAAAAAAAAGTATTTCAAGAGAGGTCACAGGCTTGTAGATAGGGGCGACAGAGACAGGCAGATCCCTGGAACTTACTGACCAGCCAGCCCAGCCTAATTAGTGAGCTCCAGATCCCAGGGAGACCCTTTGTCAGAAACCACAGTGTATGTTGGCACCTCAAGAATAACAGCCAAGCTAGTGCTCAGGGTCTGCACGTATGCTCATGTACACACACACACACACACACACACACACACACCGGAGTGCTATAAATTATAGCTGAGCTCAGGGTGCCCTGTCTTAAAATCACATTCAGTATGACATTTTCTCCTACAGCTTTCTAGAGAGTTTCTGTTTTCCTCTTTTGTTCTTTCTTGCATCCCACATTTTATTGCAGAGTATTTCTTAGAATAAAGGTAATAAATGCTATTAGTCACCTCCTAACAGACTGGATGCAGCCAGAAAATTTCCATGAAGCATTTAGATACCAGTCAAGAATGAACATGGTTTTGTGTAAAAGTTGTACCAAAAACCTATAGTCTCCATTTGTGAAACTTAAGTTTCTGGGCTCAACGATTATTTGGTTACTTTTTTTTTTAATTATACACATTAAGATTTGACCACAAGCCTCTGAAATGAGTGGAGAGTGCCAAATGTTTATGAGGTAGGACCTAGTAGGAGGAAGTGAGATCACTGGGAGGGTGCGCTGGAAGAAAATTCTGCGACTGCAGACCCTTCCCTTCTCTCTTTTGGCTCCCATGAGGTGAGCAGCTTTGTTCTCCTATGTTTGACCCTGGGGTGTTTCACTTTGCCACAAGTGCAAAAGCAGTGAAGCCACTAACCATGGACTGAAATCTCTGAATCTGTAAGCCAAAACAAACCATTCTTCCTTTATGCTGATTTCCTTAGTTGTCTCCAGTGACTGAAAGCTATGGAGATGTTTGCACATTCATGTTTGTTATTGCATTATCCCCAGTAGCTAAGAAAATAGAACCAGCTTAGAGTTCACCAGTTGAGAGACTGGCAAAGCAAGTATGGTGTGTGGACACGCAATGAAACTTGTTGTGGCTACAAAAAAAAAAGGTGAAATCTGGCACTTGCCATTAAAAAAAAATGAATGAAACTGATATCATCATGTTGAGAGAAATAAGCCAAGTGCAGGAAGACAAATATTGCATGTTTCCCTCAGATTCAGATTCGGGGGTTTTACTTTATGTATGTTCATGCACAAGCACATGCATATGGGGGTCACAAAGTAGAAAGGGGATGATGAGAGGTCAGAGATCTCCAGAGCAGTGGTATGGCTGTGATGGGAATGTAGAAGTGGGAGCTGTAGAAAGAGGAAGATGACAGAGGGTTGGGACAAGGGCACTGGGAAGGGCCACCAAGAAGAGGATCGACAAGATAGATGAGAATATGTGTATGGAAACATCATCAATAAAACCCCTTACTTTGTGTGTTAATTTTAAAACCTGACTTTGAAAATGTCTTGATGGAAAATGGTTTCAGATTTGAAGTAATTAAGGAAAAAACTGTGACATTTCATGCTGCGGGCCACAGGAATCTATCATAAGAACTCAGCTGGTTATGGCAAAGTCACTACCTGGAGGGATCAGGGAATTCCTCCAGAGGAAGTCAAATTCCAAGGAGTTTTTGGTGTTATTTGGCTTGTTATATATCAGCTGTATTCTGTTATGAAAATCATGTGTACCTTCATAGTTTTCCCAATTGACTTTTCCCTAGAAGGGCTAACAATGTGGACGGATCATTCTCTGGACATACACATTCCAGGAATTTGGAGAACAGCCTCAGGAAAGGCTTTCTCTGGAATCAGATATCTCCTTTAGCTACTTTCAAGGACTAACAGGACACACCACCTAGGCTGACGCCCAACTTTCAAGGACTAACAGTGATAACATCCCTTACGCAAGTCTCCTGACTTAAGGTAAATTCCACAAGGAGACACCACCTAGGTCAGGTGGACGTTAAGTAATAGCTTTACACAATTTAGCTCGGTCCCTCCCTTCTTCTACCGGGACTTCCAGGGCACGGGATGGAGAAGAGAAAAGAGAATGGAAGAACTAGATGGGTAAGAACTTGAGAGGAACAAACTGAGATGGAGAAGAACTAGATTGAAGGGCTAGAAGAGAGTACTAGAGGAACGAGATGGAAGATGAGGAAGAGCCAGATGGGGAAGAACAAGACGAGGAAGAAAGAGATGGGAGAGAAGGAGATGGGAGAGGAGCTGATATGGGAAAGAACAAGATGGATGAGAACTAGATGGGGCATAACTAGATAAAGGAATTAAGATAGAACCTGGAGGGGACAACAGATAAATGTAAAGAGTAATTGGGCAAGAAGGAGCTAAATATGAGAGCAGAATATAAGCTTGTAACTGACACAGAATAATAAAGTATATGGACTAAGGAATTTCATGTACATAGATTCATTTCTTTTCATCAAAGATTAATTATCAGCTGGTTGTAAATTCTTCCCGGACCCTGGGAGGGAACAATCAAGGGGCTGGACCCCCATAGTCCCCGATAATTTCAACTTAGTTTTATGCCATAAATAAACAAGGATCATAAAAATGATGAGGACAGCATGTGTTCGTGAAGCAAGTACCGAAGGTCTGACTTCCCACCCTGAAGTGCGTGGAGGAGCTTCTCAGGTACCTCAGGCCACACTGGCATACACGGGGTGGGGGTGGGGGCGGGGGGCAGGGAGTGGGGTGTGCTTCTCTGGAGATGGGCCTGCTGTGGTTGTTGATTTCCTTTCTGCCCTGTTTTTATTTTTCTACAGTCGCTGGAGTTCCCTTTTGCTTCATTGCACCTATCACTTCATTAGAGAGAGGGATCCAGAATTGTTAAGTTTAGTAATTAACCACTACGATGATACTCACAATCATCGTGGCTGGCATAGTTGAAAAGAGGCTGGCTGTCTTTGCTAGTTGCATGAATTTCCGTATGTTGACCATGTCTTGTGAGAACAAGGCAAAGATTCTCTTGAAAAGGAGAAACATGTGTGAAGCAGAAAACACAACGCATCCAGCCATCTGAGAGTGACGAGAATGTAGTTTCTCAATCCTTCTGAAAAAAAAAAAAAAGAACCAACCTTAATCCACCCTATTTCTGCTGTCACACTCCAGATAAAAGTACTGCGATCACAGGCTGGGCTCTTGACTGCTTTTGGTCCTGACACGTTTATCCTTCTGAACGGGCTGGCTTCCCCCTCCCCTCAGCCCCACCTCATATGCCCTGGAGCTGCTGAGTCTCCTGTCTTATCTGCTGAGAAAGAAAACACTCTCAGTTTAAAAGGAGATATTTTTATGGTTTTTTTTTTTAGAATTTCATAAATATATTTTCATCCCATCTACTCCTCCAGTTCCTCCCATGTTCTCATCTCAAGTTTATGTTTGCTTCTAGAACAAATAAATCCTAGACCTATAACCCACTAGTCCAGTCTGTGTTGCCCTCATATGTAGGAATAGGGTGGGCAACCTGTCAGGGGGCTCCTCAGGGTCTAAGAGAACTCACTGTTTCTCAGCAGCCGTGAATTGCCTGTAGCTCTTCAACTATGGAGAGGGTCTTATGAGTCCTCCCCGCAATCTGTGCTGGGATGTCAACTGGTGTGGTCTTGTGAAGACATCCCTACTGTAGAGGTTCATGGAAGTGACAGCCTGGCAATGTCCTGAACACTGTTTTACAGCAGTCCTCCCTCCCCTGGCTCTCACAATCCTTCCGCTCTCTCTTTCTCCATGTGTCCTGGGCCTCTGGTGTAGTGGATGTGCTATAGATGTTGAATTCGGTCACAGACACTTCACAGTCACATAGTCTGCACTTTCGTCAGTCCTGGTTCTCCGTACAACCTCTGTCCACTCTAGCAAGAAGCTGCTTTGATGAGAGCTGAGAGATGTACTGATTTATTAGACAAGGTCGAGTATTTAGTGGAACATTAGGTACTATATCAAAATTGTAGTAGTAGGTTCTGTGTGGGGACTGTGATGGCTACACTTGGTTTTCAACTTGACTATGACTGGAATGAACTATAATTCAGAAATGAAGGGCACACCTGTGAGATTTTTGCTTGGTTTGAAGTAAGTGAATCCACTTCTCATTTGGATCTTTGAGGTAGGAAGAAGACACACGTCTTTGATCCAGATCTTGAGGCAGGAAGACATACTCTTAATCTGGGCCACACTACTAGAAGCTTGTTTAAGGACATGGAAGAAGGAAGCTTTTGCTCTTTGCCTGTTTTCTCTTGCCTCAATAGTAAGTCCATTCCTTCAGTGGCACTAGAGCCTACTTCTTCAGGATTCCAGAGTCTACTGAGGTCCAGTTGAGACATCCAGCCTCATAGACTGAGCAACTTCTGGATTCTTGGATTCCTTCATAGCCAGCCATTGTTGCATTAGCTGGGTTACAACCTTAAGTCATTCCAATAAATTCCCTTTATATATACATACATACATACATACATATATATGTATGAGAGAGAGATTCATTATATAAATTGTTTCTTTAGAGAATCCTAATACAGGGACCTAATTAAATTATTCTTTGGGTCAATTTTATATGCAAAAAGGGGAAATTTTTCCTTGTCTACATTGTTATATGAAATATTATAGTAGAACATGTATTGAAATTTCTTTTCCTGAGCACTTATTTATGCTATAAAATTGCCACAGGTGACTGGAGATTTATTGCCACAAAACAGAGATCAGAAGTTGTAATCAGCTCAGTGAGTTTACTGAGATACAACTTGCTCTATATCATGCCCCCACAATGACTGAAATATTGATTACAATTTCAGACGTGAATAATGTTTGCACAGAGAGTCCCAGTCATCAAGGATGAGTCAAGATGAATGAGTAAATATCACTCACAGGCAGCCAGCAGCCTGTCTAAACAAGTTTTACATCATGCCACTTCCCCTTCTTATATATGCACACACACACACACACACACACACACACACACACACACACATATGTGCATGCACACAGGCATGCATGCACAGATGCATTTTAATAGAGAAACACATTTCAACATATGAGACAGAAAGGCATTGAATAAAAATAAATTCTTGTCTCAGAAAAGTTCTGGGATGGAAGTAAGTTCTTCCATCCCAGTATTCCAGTATCTGTTCCACTGGACAACATTGTGAGTCAGGAGGGATGGTGGCAACAGAGCTGGATTTCTCCATCCATTGCTGCCACTCAGCAACTGTTTACTGTTGAAAGTTCAAATTCTTCTTACATAATTAGCCCTGTAGAGCTCACAGCACTCAGGAGTCACCCTGAAGAAATGATGTAAGGGCTAACAGATCATGGACTACTGTACCAAAGTGATTTCAATCCTGTGAGTCTATCAACAAACATTGGAAAAACTACTTAGAACTTCTGGCCAGCTACCCAAGCTGTGTGCAAAAGTAGGGTGGTGTACTGACGGCATGGGTACAGAGTCATAGTCTACACCAGCACCCTGATGTCCCTCCTGGCGCAGGAGACTCTCTCCATCTTCTATCCTGAGAGCAACGGCCTCTGTCTCATTTGTTCTGAACACAGGAGCAGGTCAAACCACATGAAATTGTCATTTTGCAGGTAAAACAAGTTGAAATTCTTTGCAATCTTATAGTTTCTTTACAACACATGGTTGAAAATTTTCCCTTGAGATTTGAAGCAGACAGCACAGCAAGGTGGTACGTATGTATCATCAACTATGCATGTAGCAATAGAGCATTTTCCTACACACAAATGCAAATTTGTCTGCATGGACAAGTTAAATGTTGCATTATCAGCATCTTTTCTGGCCTTGCTAGCTCTCCTTATTCACGGAGTGTCTGAGGTCAAGAAAGTGAAACATTGGCTGCTGGGTTGCTTTCTCGTGTGTAACTAACTGCTGAAGGCATCGGCCTGGATATCCAATGTGACTGATTTTCAGGAAAGCTTGTCTTTGCCCTGATCTTGTGCCCTGACCTCTGATGCAGAGCTTTAAGCCTTAAGGTTGGAAGATGTATAGGAAACATAAGTAGGAGAGTTGGAGAGGGATAACGGCTGCAGTGTTTAAATGGAGGGACATGAAGGCATAAGCTGCACAGGCTGGCATGGAGAGCAGATGAAGTCCTGAGTGAGTGTGGACAGCATGCCATGTCAAGGACCTCGATGCCCCAGACACATGGGAATGACAAGACTTTCCACTGATCAGTAGTGCAAGTGACTGTGTGCAGGAAGTATTAGCTTCCTCCTTCTGGTGACTGTGGCTGGGGACTGCTCCCCTAGAAAGGATCCCCTACCAAGATTAGCTAGCCTGCCTACTCAGTCAGCTGTATATAACAAACACACTCAGTGTTCAGGTCGCTGGTCTGTCTCCACCAGAGCACTTAGCTTACCCAGTCCCAGTGTTTCATTTGGTATCTGTCTTATTCTCATTCCCAGGTGCCCCAGTTGGGTCCATCCTACAGTGTGCGGTCCTGACAGGTTGGATATCCAAGGACAAGTTCTGCACAAATTAGCAAACAAACAATGTGTGAATAATTTGACTATGGAGTAAAGATCTGGCCATCAGAATTCAGGAGGGACTCCCAGCAACCGTGTCGGCAAACACTTCTTCTTCCCTCCTTCCTGCCCTCGTCTTCATTCTCCCCCTCTCTCTCGTCACTGTGGACCACATTGGAAATTTCTACTCAGTTTTGAAAAACAGGATTTAAAAGGAATATCGATAGGGGAGACAATGTCAAGTGACCACTTCTTTTACTAAAGGTCTTTTAACAAGTGTCCTCTGCAAGAACAAGAATCAGTAGCCTAAAGAAGGGATTTGGGACATGTAACGTGGCCAAATCTGAAGGAGATACTAAAAATTAGAGACAATTCCATATGGCCTTCATGGATAAGGCTAGCCTAGGGATGCTCTGGTCCCTCCAGAATTGGCGGCTTAGGATGGCCTTAACTTCCTGGGTCATTTTCTGACTTGTTGAAGCCAATGGTGATTACAGTCACCTTGGTTTTGTGTACAGTGAGTCACACCTCCCGTGGCATGTGCTTGTACCATTTAGTTTGGGGCTCTCCTTACTTCCCTTAACTGTGGCTTTAGAGGATTGAAGTAAGAGGCAGGGTTACTGCAATAGAGTTTGATCAATTAAGAAAGCATTTTTCTAGTAGCTGAAAAGGTGCCTCTTGTATGTGCAACTGTCAGCTTCCTCTGGTGAGCAATGGTGGAGATGCTGTGATGGCTGGGAACTAGGGATGAGCATATGAAGACCTGTGGGCCTAAAGACATCAGAAGTCATGCCTAACTACAAGCATCTATTAACCTCCTATTCCTATGCTTTATTCTACATGCTGTATATTTCAAGGTTATATTTATTTTCCATTGGGGTTAGAAGCTTACTACAAAATACAACTTCTAGACCACCACAGAAAGAAAATTTAGAGATAAAATAGTGGCCTAAACTATATCAAGTTTCATTTTTGAATTAATTCATGATCTCCTATAATGGTCCAGTGTTTCTCAAGAACTCTACCTTTCAGTAAAACCATGTTTGACAATCTGAATTGGAGCAACTTTTAAAATATAATTTAATCTAATGAGTAATTTAGGTAATAGGGAACTTTAAGATTCTGCCCTGGACCTCAGCATGTTATCTATCACTGTATTATCCAGGTTCTCTAGGGGGACAGATCTGACAGAAGGAATACATACATATTCTTTCATATATGTGGTGTGTACATGAGTGTGTGTGTGTGTGTGTGTATGTGTGTGTGTGTGTGTGTGTGTGTGTGTGTGATTTACAGTGGCTTGCAGACTAAGGTCCAGCTAGTCCAACAATGGTCAGCTCCCAATGTAAAGTCCAAGAATCCAATAGTTGTTCAGTCCACGAGGCTGGATGTCTCAGCTGGTCTTCAGTATTTATGGGAATCCTGAAGAAGCAGGCTCTAATACCGGTGAAGGAATGAACATTGCCCGTGAGAGTGAGGGCAAGCAAATGCAAAACTTCCCTTCTCCCTTGTCCTTTTATGTGGGTTGTCACCATAAGGTGTGGCCCAGATTTACAGTGGGTCCTCTCACCTCAAATGATCCAACCAAGAAAATCCTTCACAGACCTGTGCAGCTGCTTGACTCCAGATGTAGTCAGATTGACAACCAAGTTCACCATCACAACCACCCAGCCTGTCTACACCAACTCTTCAAAGCAAAGTTCATCAAGGTAGAAATGGACAGAGAGCTGGGCATACACCACAGGGCACAAGTGAAGGTCAGAGGACAACGCAGGGAAATCAGTTCCCTTCTTCCATCACGTGGATTCCAGGGATTGAACTCAGGTCACCAGGCTGGGTACAAGCACCCAGCGGTCGAGCCACTTCTCCAGCCTTCGTCCTGTTCCCGACATTCTCACAGCGTGGGCTGTCACTTCCTTAGACACCTGAGCTCTGTGAGAGTGAGAGTACATGTTTTCTCTGTGTGGAATGATCTGCTATACTTCTAAATCAGCAGTCTTAGGGAAAGTCATTGATTTCATCATTGCTTTTGAGAATTTAGGAAAACTCACTTCTTAACCAGTCACATAGTCAAGCAGAAACCATTTTTATTTATAAAGTTGTGCTTATACTTTATAACTGTGAGAACATCTCTCTCTCTCTCTCTCTCTCTCTGTGTGTGTGTGTGTGTGTGTGTGTGTGTGTGTGTGTGTGTATGTGGGTTCATGGGCACACAGAAGCCAAAAGCAGAGTCAGGTGTCCTTCTTTCTTGCCTCCTCTCTCATTGCTTCGAAACAGTAAACCTAGAGCTCCCCATTTTTCAGCTTGCCCAGCAACCCTAATATCTCCCACCCCCAATGCAGGTGTTACAGGAGTGTGGAAAAACTCTCCCACAATGAGGTCAAGAAGCTCCTGAACAGTCTGGGTGCTAGAGCCAGGGCTTCTTCATTCTCTATAGTCCACTGAGTACCTAAGAAACCTCACTGACTCTTCTCTTCCTTTGGACTGTCTCAAGCTTTCCATGTTTCCTGGGGCAAAAATATCAAGATACATGAACTACAAAGTACTTTTACTTAGTTAAAATCAAGTTTCTGGACCAACCAGATGGCTCAGGAGGTGAGGGCACTTACTGGCACACCTTCGAGCTGGAGGCCCATATTTAAAATATTGAACAAAACTACCTTTGGTTTATGCGGACAGGGTATCCAAAACACAAATGAACTTTATATTTAGATTCATGAATTTGTCAGCTTTTCTTCACTGTGACAAAAGTGCTTATTTCCAAAGACCTAGAGGAGGGAATGTTTGTTCTGGCTCTTGCTGTCATAGGATTCAGTCTGTAGTTCACTGCTCCTGAGTCTAGGGAGGCAGTGTATCATGGAAGATATTTAGTAAACTGTAGGGGCTCCCCTTACAGCAGGCAGGAAGCAGAGAGTGCATGAGGAGGAATGAGCCAGGGACAAGCTGTTGTCTCCAGGATGTGCCTGCTAGGAATCACTTCCTTCCAATGGGCCTCACTTCCTCTGCTTCCATCACCTACCAATAGCCCATGAAAGTATAAACTATCGATAGATTCATCTTTTTATAAGGTCTGAGACTTCACGAAAGTTCCACCTGGAACATTGCTGTGTTGGAGATCCCAACATCTCCTCTGAGACTCCATGCAAAGTCTTCACTATGAGCCCCTGCAAAATTCAAAAGGCACTGCACTGGAAGGTTTTGTGTCAAGTTGACACAAGCTAGTCACTGGAGAATAGGAAGCCACAATTGAGAAAATGTCTCAATAAGATCAGGCTATAGGCAAGCCTGTAGGGTATTTTCTTAGTTAGTAACTAATGGGGGAAGGCCCAGCCCATTGTGTGTGTGTGTGTGTAGCGGGGGTACCTCTGGGCTGGTGGTCCTGCATTCTCTAAGAAAGCAGGCTGAGCAAGCCATGAGGAGCAAGCCAGTAAGCAGCACTCTTCCATGGCCTCTGCATCAGCTCTTGCCTCCAAGTTCCTGCCCTGCTTTAGTTCCTATCTTGACTTCCTTTGATGATAAACAGTGATGTGGAAGCATCAGTTGAGTAAAACTCTTTCCTCCCCAAGTGGCCTTCATCACGGTGTTTCATCACAGCAATAGTGACCCTCACTAAGACAGCCACGTTAGGTACTTTGAACTCATGACACACAATACACATTCCCATTCCAAAAGAGAGGAATGGGGGAATGTCAAGGATCAGATCATAAGACTGCAACCGAGGCAGGAGGACACCTGTGAATGAGAGTTCCTGGAAGGCAGCTGTGCCTGCGAAGGCCTATTGACTGACACTTTGGTTGCTGCACAGTTTCAACTGTTGCAGGTGCAGAAACTCATTGCAATTTATGCTGGGCTGAATTTAGCCCTCTAAATCGCCATTTCTGCCCTAACGTTCTGTGACGAACAAATAAAAACCTTAGCAAAACTCTAGTTTCCACCAACCAAGAGGCTGAATCATCAGACAGCATTTGAGCACTGAGGAGAGATGTCTCCACTCTTCCATAACCTGTCGCTTCAGTGTTTCCACCAATGTATTTGAAAAATGTCTTGATTTTTGTTTGGTTCCTATAAGAAAAAATGTCATGAAGCTGACTCCATGTTGAAACATGGAATTTGAGGTTATTTAAATCTGTGTTCCCAGGCTATGGTCACTCTGATTTGGCTTTAGAGAATCTCTTATCTCCTTTGAGGTAAGAGTTGTATTTTTGTCTCATTGACAATTATATCCTGTAGATCCAAGTCTGGCATCTGGGGTAGGTGGGCAATTTAATCCATGTGGTCTTGCCAGCTACAAAGCCTCTCCCCTAGACTGGCTCCACTCACTGCCTGTGGCTTTAGTCATCAGACATTCAATGATTCTGGCATTTCAAGCACCCTAGGCTCTAGCTCCTGGGATCACTGGGTCACCAGGTTACCATTCTATCATTAGCTTCACCTTCAAAGAAACTTCCTCCAGATCTCCAATTCTGCCTCACATTGCCTGGCCTCCCAGGCTCTTCTTGGAAATGTGGTGGAAGCCTCCATGTCATCATCTTTCATGCATTCTTCATGCCTGAAAAGCCAGCATCACATGGATAGAGCTGTGTTCTGTCCCCAGCTGTGGCCTTGAGACACAGTTGTGTGCCTAGATAGCTGAGTACAAGGAAACAAGGCCTAGGAAACAACTTCCCAAGAACCCCTGAGCAAGCTGGACATGCTGCCACTTTGAAGAGTTCAGGCATTTTCAAACGGAAGCCTGGAAAGCCCGAGACTTGATCAACTCCTAAGAACCCCAGGCATCATGCCTATCGTGCCAGATTTCAGATTCAAACCACAAGATTTCGGTTCCCTCGGGATATCATTGGTGCAAATCTTCTACAACCTGAAAAACTCCCAAATCCCAAACACAGCTGATCCGTTGAGTTTCAGGAAGGTGTGCTGCATCTGGCTTACCCTGTCTCATCTAATGGGACATACTAGAGTGTATGTAAGACTTAATTGTCAACTTAAGGACACACATCCCAGTAACATTGTTTGCCATGTTTGTAATCCAATGACTTGCAGCAAAACACAAAAGGCAAGCAGAAGTTATGAATCAATTTCAAGTTGACACAACTCAAACCAGAGTCTCATAGTTTTTGAATATCATTTTCTGAACATTATTAGGGTTATTTGAGAATATATGAGATATGAATATTATTAGATTTTTCCAAAGAGATATGGATAGGAATCTCATCAGTTGGTTATGATACACTTGTTAAAGGATTTTAATTAAGAAAAAGAAACTGGTTTTTAAATGGAGGTGAGGGTAAAGGTAAAGAAGGGATCTAAGTATGAACAGGAAAACAAAAGAAAAAATTCCCAATGCCATGCTTGAAGCAGAAATCAGCCATGCCAAAGAGGATGGCAATGAGCAGCCCACAGTACTCTTAAGCCACTGAGAAAAGGTTCTTAAATGAAGTCCACCTGGGGAACTGGGGCAATCAAGTTTGATCCTAATTGCAAAGGACTTGCTCCAGGAAGAACTGGAGAACATTCTGAATTTTGTTTTATTTGGTGGAGTGTGTGAATAGAATCTCCATATCTATTAAGAGGGACTGTGGTGTCAAAAAGCAACAGAGATGGGATGCAGACCACTGAGTTCCATCCGTGCTGGATCACCATGACAACAAGGGTTTTAGGCAATCCTGATGGTATCACTCTCTTCATACACGGGGAAGGTTATGCCCATGACAGTTTATAATATTTTAAAAATGCTTTGAACCTGGTAAGTACAATACCCTTCATCTCGTCTTCATTATGACTCCACTAATATTGTTCAAAATGCAGGATGTTCTAGAACATCTTCATTTTTTTCTGCTTGAATCTAGAGATATTGATTCAGCTCCTATTCTATAAGCATGGCAGATGAGGCTCACATGGGAACTAGATAATAGTTAACTGGCCAGACATAACTGGCCGGTGAAGACCTGGAGAAGCATTTAGACTTGGGTGAGATTTGTTGAGGGGAAAGAGGGGTGGCAGGAAAAAGAGAGCATTACAGGAGGGAGAAGGCAGACCACCCAGGACATAGGAGAGAAGTGAGCCTACTTTGGGGTGCTTAAAATTATCTCACCTCACAGAGAACCTTGAATGAAATGGAAATACAAAATTCTGAAGTCGAACTCAGAACCTGAATCTAGATATGACAGTAGGTATGAGAAATAAAGAGCACACTCAGGAAACTGTTAAAGCGGCATCCCTATCAGGTGACAACTGTAGTGTGTTCATACGTAGTCTATATGGTGCTTTAGTAGTATTTTGGTATTCTCTGGGAAAGGGAGCCTAGAGCAGGGAGTATTAGGACCCTTAGAGTGTTTGCCTAGCTTTCAGGAGGTCCTGAGTTCCATCTTCTACAGCCCACAACAAAACAACACACTCTATTTGCTGAGAAACCAAATCTATTTTCCATTCCCTTAAAGTAGGGCTGGCCCATGACTACATTTGACCAAAGAAGGTGGCATTGTACCAAATGTGGGCCTCAGGTTTAAGAAGATCTGTTGGCTTCTGCAGAATTCAGCTGCTAGGTAAGAAACTTGGCGAGCCTCCTGATGCCCTCGTTGAGAGGCTCTGGAGGAAAGATCAGGGTTGGAGAATCAAAGAGAGCTCCCAGCAGACTTTCATGACACCTCCAAGTAGGGGGGACTAGGGCAAAATGATATCAAGAGTTGAGACCACTCAGTGGGTGAAGAGGATTGCAACCAAGACTGAACTCAACCCTGGAACCCACACAGTGGAAAGAGAAAATCAACTCCCACCCATAAGTTGTCCCCCAACTTCTACATGTGTGCCATGGTACATGCACTCGTGTGCTCTCACACACAACTGAGTAGCTAAATATATTTTTAAGGAGATATTGCTCCCTCCAATAATCCTGGATCCCTCTTTCTCTCTCAGGTCTTATCCACAAACTCAGGACTTTAAGTCCTGGGATGGTCAGGCCCCCGTCCATCCCCAGCCAGGGCTCCTGATGCCCCACCCCCATCTTGCCCTCACCTTGGAATCTCACACACACATCCTTCAGATGTCTGTGGCCACTTCAGCTCTACAACCCCTTCTCAGGCACCCCCTGGAAGCCCTCTTAGACCCTGACAGGTCTCTGCAACACCGTCTCATGGCACTTCGTCCTTGATCTTTGTGTGAGGGGCCACTGTGCTATCAGTACTTACCTCATGGACTGTAAGCTCTACACAAGAAGAAACAGTCCCACTGTGCTCAGCACACTCCTAGGGCCTAGTTCAGGACCAGCTGTTAGTTGAATGAGTTTGTAGACCCCAACACTGGAAGTATCCAAATAGTTATCCACATCTTATGTTGGATCCGGGATACTTGTTACCCAGTATTATACTTAACACTCCATTTCTAGAACGTTGCTCAGCACACATAGGGATGCCATGGGATCTTTAGGTTTGCCAACTGTGCCGAGAAGCACTGTCGCTATGCATGTGAGGCTGACTCAAGTCAGCCACACCAAACAGCCAGGACCCAGAAGGACAGTGTATAGCGATGCCACTGAAAATCAGACCAAGTGACAGGGGGGCACTTGTGAGAAGCAAGCCAATGAGCTCAGAACTAATATCAGGGCAACGTCAGGGTTCAGGAGAGCAGAGAATCTAACTACCAACTCCTAAAATAACTTTTGGGGTGTGTGATCACAGGGCGGTTAAAGTCTCCAAGACCTGTCCTTTGTGAGGTTACGGAGTTACTGCATTCAGGGGAAAGGAGGAGGAGGAGGAGGAGGAGGAGGAGGAGGAGGAGGAGGAGGAGAAACTTTATTAGAACATTCTGGAAGGAAGCAGGCAATATTTAGACCTTTGGTAAGCAATTTCTTTCTTCACCATTGAATCCAGGAAAAAGGTATTTCATGTGAGTTTACCTTGACTGGTCCCAATTTTGTGTTTTAAATGAGACACAGTGAGAATTACTGAGAAGCAGGGTAGGAGAAAGAGAGAGAGAGAGAGAGAGAGAGAGAGAGAGAGAGAGAGAGAGAGAGA